>PVKS010050535.1:0-11506 GCA_004027875.1 Aplodontia rufa
AATCTCAGCAACTCGGGAGGCTGAGGTGAGAGGATCACAAGTTCAAAGCCAAGGGGTAGAGATGTGGCTCAGTGGTAAAGCACTCCTGGGTTCAATCCCTGATCCCACAAAAAAAAATAAAAATAAAAATAAAAAAATCTAGCCCACGACTTCCAGGGTGCTGTCTCCAAAGTCAGTATATTCAGCATCGTGGTTGCCCTCAGCATCATGTGAAGCCCAAAATTATTAAATAAATAAACAAATGGACCAAGAAGTTCATCCAGCACCAGTCACACAGCAATGACAAAACTAGGCATAACTGGTGGGAACCCAGAGATATTGACAACACCGTGCAGAGAAGATTCAAGGGCCAGATCTTGATGCCCAGCATTGGTTATGGCAAAAACAAGAAAGCAAAGTACATGCTGGTCAGTGGCTTCCGGAAGTTCCTGGTCCATAATGTCAAGGATCTGGAAGCATTGTTGATGTGCAATACACCTTACTGCATTGAGTGGGACTGCTCACAATGCTTCCTCCAAGGACTACAGAGCCATCATGAAAGAGCAGCCCAGCTGCCCATCAGAGTCACTAGTCCCAATGCCAGGCTGCACAATGAAGAAAATGAATAGAGAGCTCGTGTGCATTTTGTGTGTGTGTGTGTGCATACACGCATGTGTGCTTAAATAAAGCCACAAAAACTGCCATCTGGCATTTTCTTTTTTTTTTTTTTTAAGAGAGAGAGGAGGTAGGGAAAGAAAGAGAAAGAGAGAATCAATTTTATTTAACTTTATTTTTTCATCTGATTTTTATTGCTCCAACACTTCGTTGTGTGTGTGGTGCTGGGGTTCAAACTCGCATAGCAGAAAAGTGCAATACCACTGAGCCACTGCTTCAACCCCTATCTGGCATTTTCAAAATACATACATACTTACATATCTATTTTTCAAATTTATACTATCAGTCCCAATTTCTCAACTGACCTACAGACTGAAAAATCCAGTGCCTATTTGATATTCCAATAAATAATTAATAGACTTTCCAAATATACTACATTCAAAAACTAATTCATAGCTTCATGTTCCCCCACTGAGTCTATTCTTTAACTTGTTTTCCCCATTTTATAAATGCAAATCCATTCTGCCAGGTGCTGAGGCAGAGAATCATGGGCTCATCCTTGACATCTCTTTTTGTTTTATACCTTATATATTGATCAGTTTTCCACAACTAGATGAAATACCTGAGGCTGGTTAACCTTAAAAAGAACAGAAGGTTTATATAGCTCACAGTTCTGGAGGTTCATGAGCACAGCACTGGAATCAGCTTGGCTCTGGTGAGGACTTCATGTGAAAGTGAAGAGGATAGTCACTTTGCAAGACAGGAAGCCACAGCATAGGGAAGGGTCAGCAACAACTCACACTCTGAGAACTAACTCAGGCTTGCATAAGAATGATGCTAATCTCTTGCAAGGACAGCATGTTTATTAATCTAAACACTTCCCACTAGGCTCCACCTCTTTTTATTTTATTATTTTTTTTCTTTTTAAAGGGGGGGGCCTTTGTTTCTCTAACAGTTATGTATGTGCTGGGGTTTGAACCCAGTTTCTTTTGCAAGTCAGGCAAGCACTCCAACCAAGGAGCCATCTAGGCTCCACCTCTTAAAGGTTCCATTCCCCTAAATGTCCCCACACTGGGGACCAAGTTTCCAACACATGAACCTTTGTTCATGTGCAGAGTCAGGCAAGAAGGCCAAGAGGAGAATGCACTCAAACCGTAACTAGACCATTGCAGCCTATATCTAAGCCTTCAGCAAATTATGTTAGAATTTAGCCTTGTGACATATTTAGTGTCTGTGTCTCATTCTCTGGGAAGGATAGATGGATGGATGGATGGATGAGCAGAAAATATAGTCTATTCTATGGAAAGATGACAGCTGATACAGTGTATGAAAGAAAAAAATGAGAATTTCCATAGTGGATTTAAGTGCAATTGGAATAAAAGCATTTGGGTGCTGGAGCGGTGGCTCAGTGGTTGTGTTGCTTGCCTGGCATGCACAGGGATGCAGGTTCAAACCCCAGCACCACATACACAACAAAGTGTCGGAGCAAAAAAAGTCACACGAAAAGCTAAATAAAAATTGATTCTCTCTCTCTCTCTCTCTCTCTCTGTCTGAAAAAAGAAAAGCACATGGGAGTGCGGTGAGAAATCAGGGTAGGATGCCTGGCTCTGTCCATGTTATTTTAAGAAAGAGAATAACATGATCAGATTTATATTATAGCAAAATCCTTCTATAATGTGGAGGATGAACTGGAGAAGGGGCAGAGTCAGGCAAGAAGGCCAAGAGGAGACTATTTTGGTTAACTCAGTTAAGAAATCATGAAGGCCTAAGCTAAGGCATTGCCTGAGGGGTAGAATTGCCAGATGTCCTCCATAAAAATACCAGGCACCAGCCCAAGCCTGGGGGAAGATGTGGGCAAGCAGGGGTGGTTTTGAAAAATATCTGTTTAATTTAAACAATAGCTTATGTATCCATCAATCCACTTATTTTGTGTAACTTTTCTGCCTCCTTGTTTTTCTTTTTAAGAAATAGATTTTTTTCATTATAGCAACTTGCAAGAAACGTTCAAGAGAAGCAAAGGTAATGTTTTAAAAATGTGTAAGATGGGCTCCAACAGCAGACTCCCAAGGTCAGTGTCAGATAGCCAGCAACCCTACCCTACGACCAACCTAAGTTGGTCCTAAGAGTGGCTTAGGGATAAGCTCTGAGGTTGTTTTTGTTTTTGCTTTTTTGGGAGGAGGTTGATTGTGCATATTTTGTTTTTGCACTGCCGAGGATAGAACCCAGGGCCTTACGCATGCTAGGCATGGACTGTACCACTGAACAACACCCACAGTCCCAAGCTCTGAGCTAGAGCAGCAGAGTTCACCCTCAGCCCCATTTGCTTTCTCCTCCCCGAAATGGTCAGAATGTCTCCTACTGAAAAGCAGCTGCCCATGCTTCCCTTGTGCTCCCAATGGTTCTAGGAGAGTGTTCCAACATCCATTAGATTCAGACTTGAGCCTTTGGGGAGGCCCTAGCTGGAAGGGCTTGCTCACGTGATCCCACAACTGGAAGAGAAACAGAAGCTGTGGGTGACACTGAGCAGATGGAAATCTGTCCCAGTCCCATTTCTCTCTTCTCTGGGAAGAAGTGATCCCTCCCTCTACCCTTTTGGGAATATCAACAGTGGAAGCAATATTTTGTTCTGGTTCTTACTAAAGAGATCTGGGGAACCATCCTTGCTGAACTTTGTGTTATGAAACATGGCAACTCAGGAATGAAAACTGCCAGACATGGTCGCGCGTGCACCTAGAGTCCCAAATACTCCAGAGGCTGAGGCAGGAGAACTTCTTGAGTCTAGGAATGGATGGTACTCCCATGCCCTTCTGGCTGATGATAGGATAAAACAGAGCCTTCAGAAGACCAATAGAGTAGAGGAAGGAGATGAAGAGGAAGGGAGGAGAGGAGGAAACGGGGAAGTACTGTGAAATTTAATCTACCAAATATACCATCTATGTATGAATATATCACAATGAACCCATGAGTAGATTTTACATACATAAGTGGTATATAATTTACATATATTATATACTTTATTATATAAATTAATATATATTAAATGCACTAATTAAATAACAATAATATAAAGGAGATCAGCAGAGTAGAGCAAGCAGTTTGGGGGAAGGAGGAAGGAAGGAAAAGGGAAGGTACAGGGAATGAGATTGATCAACTTACGTGCATGTATGAATATGTCATAATGAATCCTACTATTATATATAATTATAATGCATCAATTAAAAAAACAGACTTTAAAATGTGAGTTTGAAGCACCAGGTAGGTATAAAATTTTTGAGTGTGGAAAGGTCAGGAATAACAGGGATCCCCTTCCCCATCACATTCTCTGTTGGTGATTGAATTGTGTCCCCTTGAAAGATATGTTGAAATGCCATCCCTAGAACTTGTGAATGTCTCCTTTTTTGGAAAGGAGAACTTTGCACATGTAATCAAGTTAAAATGAGGTTATACTGGATTAGGTTGGACCCTAACTCAATGACTGATATCCTTATAAGAGAAATTTGGAGGAGCTGGAGCAGTGGCTCAGTGGTTGTGGCACTTGCCTGGCATGTGCGAGGACCCGGGTTCAAACCCCAGCACCATGTGCGCAACAAAGTGTTGGAGCAATGGAAGTCACATGAAAAACTAAATAAAATTGATTCTCTCTTCTTCTCTCCCTCTCTCTCTCTCTCTCTCTCTCTCTCCTGTTCACTATCCCTATCTCTTTAAAAAAGATAAAAGAGAGAGAGAAATTTGGACACAGGCGGGGGGAGAAGGCCAGGTGAAGAAAGAGGCAGAAGCTGGAGTGACATATCTACAAAAGCCAGATAATACCAAGGATGACTGGCAATCACCAGAAGCCACAGAGGCAAGGAAGGCCTCTCCTAGAGCTTCCAGAGGGAACATGGCCCTTCCAATGCCTTGATTTTGGCCTTCCAACGTCCAGAACTGTGACAGAATAAATGTTTATCGTTTTTACAGTGAACCGTAAGGTCCTGACATCTGGAAATGAGTGTGCTCTTCTCTAAACTTTCTCCCCATCCTTGAAACATATCTCATTGCACATGCTGCCTCAGCAGTGATGGGGTGATCACTTTCATCCAAATCAGGACCAAAATACCAGGCACAGGCCAGATCCAAGTCTGAACACGTAAATGGAGCCAAGGGTGGAGATGATTGGTGATAGGGCTATGAAATCAAAGAGATGAGTCCGAGATAGGAGGTCTCAGAAGAAATACCCACAGTGACAAAAAACAAGTGAGTCAAGATTCAAGCTGTCGCTCTGAACAGAACTGTACAGGAACCAAAACAAGTAGATCTTGAACTAATCCTAACTCCAAACTTTAATTTCATTACTTTGCACTGGAAGGACCCTTTCAATTTCCAAAAAAATCATACAGGATCTTATTTGGTCTTCAAAGCCAGACTGCATGAGATGAGTAGATAATATATCTCCATTTGAGTCACCCACCATGGCATACACCTGTAATCCCAGTGACTCAGGAGGCTGAAGCAGGAGGACCACAAGTTTGAAGCCAGTCTCAGCAACTTAGTGAGGCCCTACACAACTTAATGAAGACCTGTCTCAAAGAAACAATAAAAGGACTGGGAATGTAACTTAGTGGTAGAGCACCCCTGGGTTCAATCCCCAATACCAAATCAAATCAAAATAAATAACAATAAAAAACACCTCCATTTGATTCTTAGGCAATAAAGGGTCAGAGAGGCTAAGTAGTTTGCTCATTGTTACGTAACTACATTATTAATAGTGTGTGCAGATAAAGAAAATAGACTCTGGTTAGAATTAGCCATGGCAAACTATTTGACATCTCTGAGGCTCTATTTTTTGCTTATCATTATTAAATAACATGATATTTGCAGACCACTTCTTATAGTGCTGGCCATACAACATATATTGGCCATACAACATATACTCAATAAAAGGCTTGTTTCTTTCTCTCCGCCGTGATTACTGCTTTTGTGGCTCTGATTTCTATGCTCTGTACACGACCTCATCGTTGCCTGCCACTGGCTAAAGGAATCTTGGCTACTCAACTCACCCGTCCAGAACTCAGGTTCTTCATCCATTTTTATCAAGTGGATTATCAAAAGACTGGACTAACTTCTTTCTATGCTGTCTTCCAGCTCTGATAGTTTGCAGAGTTACAAAAAATGCAATTCTGGCGGCCAGTCTGGTTAACAGACTAGCATTGCAAAGCTCTCACCTGTTGTACTTCACATAGCCATAAGGGGGCGCCTAGAACCCCTTACGCCTGGGGTGGAACCAGCTGCTGAGGCTGTGAAGCTCTGCCCAGGACTTCACAGAGATGAGGGCCATCCCTTTTTAGCTAAAGACAAGAAGAGAAAGAAAGGTTTAATCTCTATGGGGATAAGCTCTTTCTACTCTGTTAAGGGTTGAGGAATGAAGCTTGTGTAGAATTACAGCCCAGTGATGGCCCATAGAGAGCAGCACTTTACCACTATCCCTAGAAGAATCTACCATGGGGGGAGTCCTGGAAAGTTTGCTGCCAATCTCCTGGTTGCCCTAACTCTGGCTTCACATTTCTACGTAGTAGGTCACCTCTGGAAAACCCACTTGCTCCTCATTCCCTCTCCAACTCAGTCCCCTTTTGCTGTCATTTCGGTCCTGTGCCCAGCTCCTGCTAACAGACTCTTGGGAGGACCACAGGGTCCATAGGTTGTTTAATTTTCATTGGTCTGTAGTCTTCATGTCTCTAGGTTCACAGCCGTGGTTGTTCGTCTTCACAGTTCAAGTGCACAAGCTTCGTGCTAGCCAGCCCAGCCTGCGCCTCACCCAAGAACGTAAATCTCCCTCAGTTTGACATCTGGCCACAAGTTGCTAGAGAATTGACCAGAGGGAGTGCCTCTCCAGCTGTCAAATACACTGGTGAAAATCTGCAGATGGAATCCACAGCCCAGTACAAGTCTAAACACTCCAAAGGAGGCTGACAGTTGGCATTCGGGTGCATGTCGAGCAAGACCCAAGCAATGAGCTCCTGGACACTATTCAAGGATGATTCTATAAATCCCCTTCTTCAACATCATCCTTCTCCCCTGTCTAGGACTGACTGGGCAACCTTCCTCAGTGATGTCAGGAAAATATCCAGAGGTGGGTAGAGGAGGCCCCAGACTTGAGCAAGACTTCCATCTCCACTAAGAGACGGTTTAAAAACGGACCTTGCCAAGAAATCTTCGACACCTCAGACACCAGAGATCGCACACTGCTCTGGACTGGAAAGGAGAAAGTCATCTTTGGTATGCAAACATCCTGAGAAATAAAACCTGGGCTTCAGAAGAAAAGAGAACAGCATAGACCAGGTCCAATTCACAGGGAACACCCATATCTGGAAATACACTAAGCTTATCCTGAGGGCAGATCTAAGTTTTATAACTCCAGGGCCCCTGAACCTAGCCAATGCACTGTATACTGTCAGAAGTGTGCTAAACATTTGGTGATTTACTGGTTATCCTGTGAATCAGCCCAGACTATGGTCTTTGTTCATGGAGTTTAAATAAGAACCCACAGAATGATCCAGTGATTTCCATTGAACTTTTCTTTTCTTTCCGTAAGAAACGTGCCACATCAGTTTCATTAAAATTGAAGAAAGGAAAAAAGAGATGGACAGGTTCAAAACCGTAACTTGGGTTTTACTTGAAGAGGATAATGTAGATTTCTACAGCCCAGGAAGGGAGTGGGAAGGTGTCCGGAGACAGAGAGAGAAAGAGAGAGAGAGAGAGAGAGAGAGAGACGAAGCACTGAACTGGTTCCTGCTGGCAATGAAACAGGAATTCATTATGAATTCATCATGAATTTAGAGTATGGAAGATGACGAAAGCTCCATGCCTGACCCTGACACAGCAAGCCCCACCCTCTGCTGAAGTCCTGTGGGTAGCATGACTGTGCTACTCACTTGCAACTGAATTCCAGGAGTTTCAGAAAGGGCAGGGAGGCAGGAGAATCAAAGGCTGGACCTCACTTCCTTCAACCAAACAGACTTTTCAGTTTTTGTTTTATGAGGATTAGGAAGAAAGGGACAGGGATTAGTCCTGATTTACTGCCTCTGTCAAAAGCCAGCTCTGAGTAAAAGGGAAGGGAGCAAGTGGATTATAAAAAGAAAACAAATGGAGAGAAAAAGAGAGCAAAGGATGAACTGTATTCAGTAATATTTATTAATTTGATTTTAAATGGAAAAAAAGGGATCTGTTCCAATGGTTCACCTTCCTATGAACCTTGGAGTCCCCCCAAACCCTGAAGAAGTCCTTCCGACGCTGCTGTGAGGTAGATCAGAGCTGTTCCGTGTCTAATGTGAGAGACGCTGGTGCTTTGAGAGCCTTAGTGCATGAACCAGGGACAAAACCCTAAACCTTGGCCCCTTCTAACTTGGTCACAGAGCCTAGAGAATACCCGTGGTTCTTCGGGGTCTGGGCAGCAGAAGGAATGGAGCTGGAGTGCTCTCTTTGTCCTACGCATACCACACGCAAGTGAGCAAGGTGATGGGTGTCCCCGTCATAGCCATGGGGCTGCTCCCAGGGCAGCTGGGTGCAGGCAGCCTGGCACCCTGGCTGCTGAGGTAGTAGTGGGACGAGGTTTCAAAAACTTCCCTCAGCAAGGACAGAAAGAGAGGATGATGAAAACCCACCGGGTTTAAGGATCCCCTTCCCCATCCCATGGCCCAGTCAGCAGGTTCTGGAAAGTAGTTTTACAGCTGGGGAACCCCATAGGGCTCATTCTGAACAAAGGCCAGAGGCTTTCCAAAGGTTCTGCATCCACGGAGTTGTTTCTTGTCCTCCAGGCCTAAGAAAAGCCCCCAGGAAGCCCTGAAAATTGGAGATAATGTGTCTTGAAATAAAGGGTGGAGTGTACAAACAGGGGCAGTTGAGGGAAGGGGTAGCCACCCAGGGACCCAGGAAAACAAATTTCGTTGCACACAGAAAAAGAGGAACCACCAAGTTACAAAAATCCCACCCACCTCCCATCACCAGCTCAAGCCTTTTGGGGGATACATACTTCCGCTTACAGGTTCCTTCTTCTCAGCAGTCCTTCATATCCGAAGTGGATTCTCACCTTCATAGCCAGTAAACCTTTGAGAGAAATCAACTGAGGCTGAGGAGTTGGGAGGGCCACTAGCTTTCCATGCAAATCCAAGCCAGGTATAATGATAGCCAGAAATCTGGGAGGTCCAGCCCCCCAGATGTGGCGGCTCATGGTGGCACCAGCCTGTAATCCCAGCGCTGGGGAGGCTGAGGCAGGAGGATGGCAAGTTTAATGCCAGCCTCAGCAACTTAGGGAGGCCCTAGGCAACTTAGCGAGACCCCGTCTCAAAATAAAAAAAAAAAAAGAAAGAAAGAAAGAAAAGAAGGCTGGGGATGTGGCTCAGTGGTTAAGTGCCCCTGGGTTCAATCCCCAGGACCAAGTAAATAAATAAATAAATTTTTAAATTAAAAAAATGAAAGAAAGAAATCTGGGCGGCCAAAGAACTGAGCCAGAAAAACAAAACTAGAGCCCAGCAGAGGGAACCTGAAGCCTAGGGATACAGAGGTACTTTTCCATAGCACATCTGGAGTCCTAGGATCAAGAACCACCCACCTGCCCTTCTTTCTTCAATTCGTGTGATTTAATCGAGGAAAGGAAAGGACCTTGGATCCCTTTTCAGTTCTCTACTCTGTTCTCTCTTCTCTCAAGGCAAAGACCCTCTCAGAGTAACCCCCATCTCCTTCTATCAAACTCCGAACTCCTTCCTGACTCTAAGCCGCCGGTCCCTCGGCCCTGGTTACCAACCTGTTGAGCGGTGGACACTGCCTGGACTCCACCGGGCTGACCCGGGCCGCCGGGATGCTCAAGGGGCGGCGGGCCGCGGAGGCAGCAGCGCGGGGCTCCTCTGGCCGGCAGCCGCTGCAGCGGCACAGAAGACGGCGGAAAGCGCTGCGAAAGTCTGGGCTGCGACAGTAGATGAGCGGGTTGAAGGCAGAGTTGGCGTAGCCTAGCCAGTTAAGGGCGAGGAAAGCCGGGTCGGGAACTAAAGAGGGTCCCCCGAGGGCACGCAACACGTTAGCCAGGAAGAAGGGCAACCAACACAGAGTAAAGGTGCCCACGATGAGACCCAAGGTGCGCAGGGCCCTGTGCTCCCGGAGCGGCAGAAGGCGCGCGGGCCGCCGCCCGCAGGAGGGCACTTCGGTCAAAGCGCAAGTCCCCGCGGCGGCAGGGGACAGAGAGCGCGACAGAGCCGGCGGGGACTCCCCCGGCGGGAAGCGACCCAGCTCCCGGCGCAGCAAGCGCAGTTGGCGCTTAGCCACGATGAACACCCGTGCATAGACGAAGAGCATCACCAGAAGCGGAAGGTAAAAAGAGACTGAGGAAGAGAGCAGCGCATAGGGCATGTTGGAGGCAAAGGAACAGCAGAGAGGATTAGAGTGGCAACGCTGCGCCTCGGCGTCCGCCCCTACGCGCCACCACTGGCTCATGATGGGCGCAAAGGACACAGCGGCGGACACCACCCACACTAGGACCACGGCCGCTCGAGCACGGCGCTTGGTAACTAGTGCCCCGTAACGCAGTGGATTGGTCACGGCCAGGTAGCGGTCCACAGCCAAGGCACACAGGGTTTCGATGCTGGCCGTCACGCATAGCACGTCCACCGAGGTCCACAACTCGCAGCCAGTCGCGCCCAAGGGCCAACGGCCAGTCAGCGCCAAAGTGGCCCCTGGCGGCACCACCAGGAGTCCCACCACCAAATCGGCTGCAGCCAGCGAGGTCACGAACACGTTAGTCATGGTCTGGAGTCTCGGAGTCCTGGTGATAGCCACGATTACCAGCAGGTTGCCTCCCACAGTGGCCAGCGCCAACAGCGCCCCAGCCAATGCCGCCGCCCACGGCACCCCCGGCAGCCCACTCGTGTTGGCGGTATCGGGGGCCAGGGTGGGGGCATCTGGCCACGAGTCCAGAGAGTCGTTCCCGTGAGGCCACGGAGCCATCCCCGCGTCGCGCGTGGAGCAGGAGAAAAGGGAGGGGTCTCCCAAGTCCCCTGGCTCAGGGGAGGGGGAAGCAGAAGGTGGGAGAGACTCCCCCAGCCTGGGCCATCTTCCTTAGTTGACAAGGGTAAGACCGCTCAGCCTCCCCCACCCACCACCACCACACCCCCACTCCCTTGATGCCACCGCTCTGGGGTAGGGGGAGGAGTGGCTGTGCTTAAAGGGGCAGAGACCAATAGTTTCCGAAAGGAGAGGCCTCAAGAGGGAATTGGAGGGTGGAGAGGGTGACCTGACACTGTGTCCACCTCTGCCATGGCTAGAATCAGGGACTCAGCACAGCACTCCCTGGGCATTGGCTTACTCAATCCGTGAAGCTCCTTCCCAAAGAGGTCCAGGAGTAACACTGGGAGAACGGAAGGAAGAACCCCCCCAACTCCACCCTTAACCAAGTCAGAAGAAAAGATGACCCTCCCAAGGCAAGCAGAACATCCACAGTAGCCTCCCATCTACTGGAGTGCCCTCTGCCAAGGTGTTTTGTTTATTTTGCCTGCGGGGTATGGAACTCATGGCCTCCTGCATGAGTTCAAATACTCACCCACTGAGCTACATCCACAGCCCACCTAAGGTATTGTATTTTATTTTTTAAATTTATTTACTGTTTTGATACTGGAGATTGAACCCAGGGGCCCTCAACCACTGACATACATCCCCAACCTCCTGCTTCAGCCCCCTGTCACTGAGATTATAGGCATGCACAACCACACCTAACCTGAAGTATTTTAAATTAAGTAATAGAAGGCAGCCAATATCTTTTCTCTTGTCCCAAGACTTCATGTGATGATGATATTTGTTACCTTTCCTTTCTGTTTATACCTGCCTTCTCTTTCCTTCCAGTTTCTCCTTCCTCCTCCTCCTCCTCCTCCTCCTCCTCCTCCTCCTCCTCCTC
>PVKS010050536.1:0-11499 GCA_004027875.1 Aplodontia rufa
GGGTCCGGGACTAGCTGGCGGGTGGGGGCGGGGCGGGGTCTGTGGGGGGCTGCTTGGGGCGCAGCCTCTGGGACCTGCCGGTGGATGGGGGTGCTTTGGGGGCGCCGGGGCCGAGTGCACGGCAGGCAGGTGCCCCGGTTGTCCCATTTGCGTCGTCTGGTTGTCCCATTCACACCATGGATCCTGCTTCCCCAGGCGCGGTGTCGCAAACCGAGAACGCACATAGAGGGAAGGCGAGGCTCGCGGGTCGCCCCTCCAGCTCCGAGCTCGGCCAGGCCCGCTGGGCCAAGGAGACCCCACCGCTCCCGCAGCCCCGGGCTCGCATCCCGGCTGCCCCGCGCCGCTGGCTGCGCAGTGACGCCGGCATGCGCGGTGGCGGAAAAGGGACAGTGAGAGGTGCAGGCGTGTCCCCGCGTCACCCGGCGTTGGACCTGGACGGAGCGCGGTCGGGGCGGCCACGGCGGCCAGGGCTCGGGGGCTGGGCCAGCCGAAGGCATCTACGCCTTGCCACGGGCTCTGGGCTGGACACCCGCCCTGGCGCGGTCCTGTCCGCATTCCCAGACAGGCCCCGGCGGAGCAGCGGCGCTGGGAAGAGGCGGGTCGCTGGCTCCCACAGCGCTGTCGCCACCAGGGCTCAGGCAGTGGCTCTGTCACTCTGCCTTTGCGGCAGCACCCACAGCGGTTCATTCCCACACCGCTTTCCCGCCATCTGCACCGAGGCAGAGGCGACACACTCGTGACCCCACAGAGGAGAGAGCAGCTCCACCACACCCACGTTAGCCAGCTGCTCTTGCCCCTGGGGCTCAGCTGCACAGACATGGGACTCTTCAGCAGCCCAGGGAACTGGCTCTTGGGTCACTCCCACTGGAAGCAAAAGGTGCTGATGAAACAGGAGTGGTGTCCCCAAAGGTGGACCTGGGTGTGTGCAAGAAGGGAGTTAAAGGCAGCCCTGAAGCTGCTGGTCCTGAGCTGGCATTTGCTGGACTTGAAATTGGGCTTGGCCTGGAAGCTCAGGTGGAAGAGAGACAGCCCAGGGCCCACTGGGAAGGGTACTATAGTGGGAGACCCCACTCACATAGAGACATACCTGTGGCCCTGTCTCCCTGGGAATCCCCTGGATTTGGGCACTGATTGCAGAAGACCCCTGGCTTCAAGGATTTTTGATCACCAGCTTGCTTAGGAGGTCCACATCCCAAGTCCACACTTCCCAGAGGCTGAAAGCCAGGACTTGCTGTGAGGTGTGTTCTGACAGGGCTTGATTGTGGGACACCTGCCCTAGCTCTGTGGGGAAACTGAGTCAACCTAGACTACCAGGGTTGGCCACAGATAAAAGCCCAAGACATGCGTGGGCTCACAGCTCAAAATCACAAAGCACACAGTCTCCACCGGGCAGCCAGCGGGCAGCAGTGAGCCTGGGGTGTGGGGCAACAGGCTGAGTCAGGTGCACTAAGTGAAGAGAGGGGTGTAGAAGCCAGGCTGCGGAACAGTGCTCCACGGGGGAATCAACAGTGCTAAAGTTTGGTTCTTTGAAAGGACAAAATCACACACCTCTGGTAATCCCTGTCCAGACAAAAGGCACAAATGAGTAATTTGAGCAGCAAGATGCGACAGCCCTGGGCTCCCGTGGCTGCAAAGGGGTGTCATGAATACGTTTGTGCTAATATATATGAAGACTTGGGCAAAATTAGAAAAATGTAACAACAGAAAACCAAGAATAAAATGACCTGCATGGTCCAGAAACATGAATCTAAGTACATCAGTAGGTTAAAATCTTACAAAGAAAATCAGGCCCAGATGGGTTTCTGGCTGTTTTGACCAATATGCAAGAAGAGATAGTCCTAATATAAAAGAAACGAATTTGGAGTATACAAAAGAATGCTTCTCAGAGAAAGTCTGTCTCCTCTGTCACATCTTCATGGTGGACTCTTGGAAGCCCTCTCTGCAAAAGCAGGCAGGGTCTCCGGTCACCAGTGTAGGTAACATGGTGCCAGTCCTAGGGGAGGCCCTTAGAAAGGCAAGAAAAAGGAATGAGGGGTGCCTGGATGGGTAGACATAAGTTCGCTCATGTAAACTAGGCTTCCCAGAGCAGGGCTCCTCCCTCGCTGCATGTCATCTGCGACACTAGCTTGCTGACTCATGTTCCAGGATGAATGCGCACATGCCAGCTGTTGCATCTGTATTCCAGGCCACCTTAGAGAGGTAAGAAGGGAGCGTGCCTTCTCCCTGTTGGGACATTACTTGAGAGGCACACTGGTCACTTCTATTTCCACTCCACCGGCCAGAGTATAAGTGTGTTGTCAGTCTTCACGCTCATTTTGCTTGGGGATAGCCATGAGTCCAGAAGAAATGGAGAATGGGAATGGGGGCGATTAGTACTCCAACTGGGACCCATACTCCTAGAAGAGGAGAAAGCCCAGGCAGACTGGTGGCCAGGCCGGGCCTCACTCCCCACCCAGGGCCTCACCATGCCATCTCCATTGCTGTGGCAGTTGGTCCTCCAGGCCTGTGGGGCAGAGCTGGGTATGCGACGCCCTGGCCAGGATGCAGGCTGCTGCCTGTTATGATTTGGATGCGAGGTGCCCCAAGTCCCTGGTGTCACTTAGACAAGGTCAGAGGTAGGACTGGACAGTGAGAGCTGTGGCCAGCCAGCCCACCCACTTGCTGGGTGGTAAGCGCAGCAGGTGGGTGTGGCTGGAGGAGAAGTTCCCCGGTGGCGACCTGGAGGGCCCTTCCCCATCCCTCCCACCTGATGTCCTGCTTCCTCTGCCCAGAGCAGGAGCTGGCCAGCCACAGGCCAAACATCTGACACCTTGAGCCAAAATGCACCTTCCCGAGTCACCACTCTGAAGAGCGGCTGACGTGGGTGTGGCTGTGCCGCCTGGCGACCCGGGAGAGGCACCTGCGGGGCCGTCCTGCCCTGTGCACCGTGCATCCACAGGCAGTGCTTTCAGCAAGAGTGCAGAGCGGGGCTGCCTCTTCCACAGGATTCAGCAAGGGTATTTTTAACTGTGGACCAGAGGAACCTGACTGTGCATCCCCAGAGCCTGGGCTTAAATGCAGAGCCAGCACCAACGTGACCTGCTGTTCTGGCAGGTGAAGCACACAGTGCGCAGGGCCCCTCTGGAAGGTCAGTGTGCCCGACAGTGGCTGTCCCACCCAGTGCCCTGGCAGCTGGAGCTCAGGCTGGGAACCTGGGGACTGCACTGCAGTGGGAGGTGCCAGGCGGGGGCCCTGGCGTCTGGCGCTTCCTGGCTGGGCGGCGGCAGTCAGCAGCTTGCCAGGACCCTGACTGGGGGTGGACGTGGCTATTCATTGAGGGGGGCAGTGTCCACTGCACACCTGGGAGGCTGGTGGCGGTATCCTGTGGAGCAGCAGGAGTAGGGGGGTCTGGGTTCCCACTGCCCTTCCGCAGAGCAGATCCCCCAGGGTCAGGGCCTCTGGGACAAGGAGCCTCTTGCGGTAACCTGCAGGTGTCTCAGGTCAGCTGTGAGGATAGAGTAGCCCAGGACCAGGGGGTGTTTTGGGGGGCTGGCAAGGTAAACAGGCAGCTCTCAAGGGTTCTGTCAGCAAGACCCTGGGACCCCTGCATTTGGGCTTCTGCAGGTGGGGCTGGAGCCAGGAAGGACACCCCTCGTCCCCACTTGATCATGATCCTGGAACAAGGTAGAGAGTATGTGCTCCCCGCCTGAGAGAGCAGGGTCCACCTGGAAGGAGCTGTGGGCATCACCAGCCTCCCCTACCCATGGTCACTGAGGGCAGTGAGTGGGTGTCTGAGCAAGAGAGTCAAAGCCAAAGGTGACACTATGGACTGTTAGCAGCAGAGCCAGGTGTGGGAAGCATCCCCTCCCTGCACATGTGGGCCCTGGAGTCTTCAGGGCCATGAGATCCTGGGAAGGCCCTTGGCTCACAGGCCTGGGTATGCCTCGTCAAGGATGGGGCACCTTTCTAGAAAGCCACCTGGGGTCTTTCCCATTAAGCAATGTGCCCCCAGTGCCAGGCAGAGCCCCCAGCCCATGTCCCCAGCAGGTCAGTCCCTCCTCTAGCAGGGCCTGGCTCAGGGCTGGGCGCCGGGCCGGGTTGGGCTGAAGCATGTATGTCCTGTGCTGCTGCAGCGGTGGCTTAAAGGAGTCCTCATGCCTGCCCTGGCGCCCTGGCTCTGGCCACCAGCTCTCTGCTTCACCGCCTTCTCTGCTTACCTCTGCTCTTCCTCTTAGCCCCTTATAAGGACGCGGGTTTCTGGATCCGCAGGAGCTGCCCAGGCGGGGCTCTGCAGGCTTGGCAGCCGCTGCTCCATTTGAAACTGCTGCAATTGCCGGCTGTGTAAAATCCTAATCGCTGCATAAACAAATCGTGCGCTCTGGTCTAGCACAAAGCCTGGTTCTCTTACGAGGAGATCAAAGGGCACGCGATCAAGTGGTGCTCAGAAGCCACTTAGAAGGGTGGGCTCCAGAACCAGTGCAGAGCTTGGGGCAGACATGGTCCAGATCGTGCACCCAGGCAAGCGTGCGCATCCCCAAACCCAGTTAAACACAGGTCCCAACTCCGGCCTGGGCACGCCAGGGTCAGCTCCTTCCGGTTCTACGGGTGGGCTGCTCTGTCTGGGGACAGGAGGAGCCCTGGTATGGTGCCATGGAGGCCAGCAGTGGGGAGCTGGGGGGCGTTCTTCCCAGGGACCTCCTAGCCTCAGGGCCTGCAGAGTGGACCAGGTGGGGCATGCAGAGTTGGCGCCTCCTTTGTATTGTCTAGGTAGCAGGCGGTCACCGCGAGAAGGCTGGGAGACGGAGAAAGGAGCCGCACGTGCCATGACCTGTGCTCTGGTTGGATGCACATGACAGGTACACATTCACATGGACACATTCCTGGTTCATGTGAAATGCTACCTACATGGGGACACTACCCTCAGGTCCAGGAGGGGGCAGATGTCCTTTGAGGGAAGAGGTATCCAAGCCAGTGAAGGACAATGACTTCCCCAACCCCAGAGGTCGCCTCTCACAGAGGGCTCTTGACCCTGGTTATGCTTTGCAGAAAGCTCATGCAAGAACCGAGAGGCTGTGGAATCTGGTTCCTATTGCTGGAGACCCTGATGGTGTGGGGCCTGAGAGGTCAGGGTCAGAGGTCAGTCTCTGTTGAACCTGAAGGAATGGAGGGAGATCTTTGACCCTTTCTGCAGCTCAAAGCTGGGTGTGCAGGCTCCCTGGGGACAGCCCAGCTCATTGTGTCCTGTCCCTGCCGACCAGCTCCTGGGGGCCTCACCAGCCCCCTGCCAGCTGAGGAGCAGAGGAGCAGGTGCCTCTCTGTTAACTGCTTTCCATCTCTACTCTGTTCACCTTGGAAAGTAGGCCACGCCAGGCAGGGGAGGGCCCTGACCCCCACGGCCGCACAGAGCCTCTGGGAAGCGCCTGCTGCCTGGTTGGAAGCGTTTGATTTTCTGACTCAAACGTGTATTTATAGCAGAAGACGGACGCTCCAAGGACGAGCCCTCCTCTGTCAGAGCAGGAGCCATGGGCTCTCCGCTGGGTGGGGGAGCATCTCGTGGCAGGCAGCCCTGCTCCCTCCTGCACTGTGCCCAGCACCAAGAGGGGGCTGTCCAAGGGCACAGAGGGCTCGGAAACGGGCCGCTAGGCTGGAGGGGACCTGCAGGCAAGACTGCAGTGTCAAAGCCCTGCCATGCTGCCCGCAGGCGGGCCCTCCCAGCAGTGGTCCGTGTCTGTCCTGGGGGCCTTGAACACTCTGTACCCTAGGCAGGGGTCTTGGCCACCTTGGGGACAGACAGAGGGTGACTGATGGCAGCATTCAGGCTCAGCTTCTCAGTGCCCCAGGGAAGTGACTACATGGAATGCATCTTCCCAGATCCCTTTTGTCCCTCTGCATCTACATCAGTAAACAAAGGCAGCTGGAAGAAGGCGTTTTTGGGACCTGGGGGGCAGAGGAGGGGAGGGGTCCCTGCTGTCCTGGGGTTCTGGAGCCTAAGGGAGAGGAGTCAGCCTCTGGGTAAGTGGAAATGGTCCATGTCACTGAACCCCACATTGAGAGGGGCACATGATGGTGCTGAAGGCCTGGAAACCCCAAGTGCCCCTCGAGGTCCCCTCCATGGCTCCACCCACCAAGAGGCCAGGCCATGTCCCCAGGTCAGCCACAGAGAAGGGGCTTGGAGAGGGACTGCTTCTCCCAAGGGCCCCAAATGCCGGTTCTCCTTCCGACCCCTTGTGCCCAGGTTCAGCCAGTGCCCAGGTTCAGCCAGGCACCCATCTCCTATTCCCACCCTGGGGACAGTCCCGTCCACCTGGGCAGGCTGCCCTCATCCCTGCTAGCCCTCCCAGGGCCCTGCACCTCTTCCTTTCCATCCCAGGGCCCATTGTTGGCAGTACCCAGAGATGACCCTGGACTCCAACACCCTGACACACCCTGTCTCTTTCCTTCTGTATCTCTTTCTGTCCCTCTGCCTTTCTCTCCCTGTCTCTCTCTGTCCCTCTCTGTCTCTTTCCTTCCCTATCTCTTTCCTTCTGCTTCTGTCTCTGTCCATCTCTGTTTCCCTCTCTATCTCTGTCCCTCTCTGACTCTCTTTGTCTCTTTCCCTCTCTGTATGTCTCTCTGTCTCTGTCCCTTTTCCTCTCTATCTCTGACCCTCTGTGTCTCTCTGTCCCTCTGTCTCTTTCCTTCTATGTCTCTATCTCTGTCCCTCTGTCTCTTTCTCTCTCTTTCTGTCTCTGTATCTCTGTCCTTCTCTGTCTCTCTCTGTCTCTTTCCCTCTGTCTCTCTATCTCTATCCCTCTCTCTTTGTCCCTCTCTGTCTCTCTATCTCTGTCCCTCTCTCTCTCTCTTTTCCTCTCTGTCTCTCTCTCTCTGTTCCTCTATCTCTGACCCTCTCTGTGTCTCTCTATCCCTCTCTGTCTCTTTCCTTCTCTGTCTCTCTGTCTCTTTCCCTCTCTGTCACTTTCCTGTCTCTCTCCCTCTCTCTCTCTCTCTCTCTCTCTCTTCTCTCTCCCTCTCTGTCCCTCCCCATCTCCCCATCCCTCTGGTCTGAAGCCTCTGTACTCTCTGGCCTGGTGGGTCCCTCTGTCTGCTCCTGTCCTCCTGTCCAGCTGCCCAAGAGCATCTGCTGACCTCTTCTGTCCCTGGCTCTCCTGGCTGCCTCTCACACCCATCTCCTCACATTTTCCCACTGAGTCCTGGGGGGTTTCTCAACTTCTCCCCAAATTCTGGGTTCACCAGTGTGAACGTGGGTTTGTTCAGTCTCAGGCTGCCCCTGCGAGGTTTGCAGGCCCCGTCGCCTGGCCAGGTCCATGCTCCCAGGTGTGGTGTCCCTGGCTGCCTCTGTGTGGGGACTTGGGGACTCCAGACCTGCTCCCCTGAACTACGAGTGTAGGCGCTGGTGGGGGCCTCAGCAGAGGACAGGAGGCGGCTGCCCCAGAGCCCCCTTTGGGAGCGCGATTGTCTTCCTGTTGGAGCGCGGCTTCTCGGTGGGACTTAGCCTCAGCGTTCTTGGCTAGGACACTCGGGTCTTAGGAAATGTCGGGTTTCACGCTTATTTTTAGCCTCAGGAATGTGAGGCTTGACAGCATTTGAGTTTTTTTAAGAGGGGCCAACTTTAAGATAGCGCGCTGTCCCTTGACCCCACGCCAACCCCGAGCACTCTTGTCTGAAAGCGAGAGTGACGGTTCCGGACTGGAAAACAAGCCACCCCACTGTGTCCCTGTGAGAAGCTTTGAGGCCCTTGGGCCTGAAGCCCTGCCACCAGCCAGGAGGGCCAGGCTCCAGTTGAGTCCAGTGACCAAACCTTGCCCAGGGCGAGGCCAGGGCCTGAGCTCCCTGCTGGGGCGGGCTCTGTGTGTGGCAACCGCTCCCCACCCCAGGAAGCTGCCCACCATGTCCCCATCTGGACCCTCAGCAGGAGCAGGCAGGCCTGGCGTGGCTCAGTCGGAGCCTCCCAGGCCTGTGTCTGTGGGAGATGGTCCTGGTTCTAATTAGGGGCTCTTAGCCAGGGTCAGCACCCTGCTCACACAGTGGCAGCAGGGGAAGCAGGGTAGGGGATGGCTGGGCTGAGGCTGAGACTCCTGCCAAGCCCCTGGCAGGGTCTGGCGGATTCCAGTTACCTCAAGGGCACATCTGCAGTCTTGGTGTTTGCCACCTGGGAGCACATGGCAGGGGAGGCCTGGACCCTGACCTGCAGCTGGCTTGGGTGAGCCTTGAGGTACTGGCTGGACCCTCGGCCTGGGACCTGCAAGCCAGTTGTTCTCACGGGGCTGCAGGGCACAGTGCACCATGTCATTCAGGATGTCCTCAACGATCTGAGCTGCTTTCCTGGGTCTGTCCGTCCCCTGCCTCATTCTGGACCACTGTCCTGCAGCCCAGGCCTGGCTCCAGGGCCCAGGTGACACCTTGGTGCCAGGAACATGGCAGCATCAGTGCGTGCCCTCACAGAGTGCCCTGACCATGTCTTGCTGTCAAGAAGGGGTCTGAGCCCACTGGAAGTTTCTGGGTAAAACTGAGGCCTCATGCAGAGTTGCTTGAAGGTGGAGTCTGCCCTTGCGCCTGGGTCCTCTGCTAAGGCTTCCAGTGGCCACTCGGGCGCTGTGCGTGGAGCAGGACCAGCAACACACAATGGTAGTGCTTTAGGGCAGGAAGAGCTTCTGAAAATCAGTTATCAAATTTCCAGGAAGCCCATGGTCTACTACATCTAGACGGCAAGAATGAGGTTCTCTTCACCGAAGCAACTGGAGAACAGAAAGGAGTTCTTGGAATTTGAGGCCCAGCCTGGGCGCTGCATACGTCCCTGACAGGAGGTCCGGAGTGAGACTTGCAGCAGAAACTCCTAGGGCCAAAGGATGGGATGAGTCTACATAGGACCAGGGCACAGCGCCTGCCACACCTGCCGATGTCACTGACAGTCAAGCACCAAGAGCGGCAGAGCTGATGTTAGTGAGCGGAGCGTGATGATCTCACCGGCAGGAGCTCTTCGTCAGCATCCCTGGTGTCCAGGGAAGAGCCTTCCAAGCTACTCAGAGGGAAGGTCTTGGAACTGGGAATTCTATACCCAGCTAGGGTGTCCTGTCTGCCAGTGCAGTTGGAATGTGGCTCCACAGGAGCTTGGGACCTGCACTTCCCACTGACTCTGAAGAATTGGAAGAAGAAGGAGAAGGAGAAGGAGGAGGAAGAGGAGGGAGCAGGAGGAGGAAGAAGAGGAGAAGAAGAGGAGGAGAAGAAGAAGAGGAGGAAGAGAAGAAGAGGAGGAGGAGAAGAAGAAGAGGAGGAGGAACAGAAGAGGAGGAGGAGAAGAAGAGGAGGAGGAGAAGGAGAAGAAGAGGAGGAGGAGAGGAGGAGGAGAAGAGGAGGAGGAGGAGGAGAGGAGGAGGAGGTAGTGATGCTGGGTCTCCTCCAGCACCCTGAGGAGGACTCAGTTGTTGATGTGGCCAAGGCCCTCTGCGTCCAAGTGGGGCATGCAGCCAGGGTCCTTTCCAAATGCATCTTCGCCATGGGTGGAGAAGGCATGGGTGGTGCTTGGTGAAGACAGCTTTATTTCATCAAGGGAACGGAAGTGCGATTCAGAACTCCATGACAAACAGGCCAAACCAGGCCAAGAGAGTCGATATCCAAGGACGATGCAAGCGCAAGTGTGGCAAGGGCTGGGCGACTGGCGGTGTGAGGTGACACGGTCCACTTGGTCTGGAACTTAGGGCATGGGCCTCCAGATGACACATGTCCATACCACAAGGCTTCATCTCCTCTGTACAAATTCTAATCGGAGCATGGAAGGAGGCGTCAGCCTTGCAGGTGTCAGTTTGGAAGAAGAGTCCCATGAGCCCTCTCCCACAGCAGGGAGAGGGTGCGGGGCCTGAGCTGGCCCCCAGAAGGCAGCGCTGTGTCTCCCTTGGATTCAGTAACTCACGCAGGGGTCGGGAGGAGTCCTGGCTCTGCTTCTTTAGGAGCAAGATGCACATACAGCCCTAGGCTAACCAGAGGAGCCAGGGCTTACATAACACTTGGGCTGGGGCTGAGCAAGGCCTCTGCAAGAAGCATGGCCAGGGAGGAGCTAAATGAGGTGACTGCTTCTGTGGGTTGCAGGGCTCTGCACGGGGTTGGTGCCAGGCTCCTGCTCCACAAGGACGCTGGGCCTCTGTGAGTGGCTCACTGGGGCTGATACTGCCGCAAGCCCCGGGCTGAGGTCAGATGCCTCCTCACCCGCACATCTCAGCCTCCACCCTGCGCTGCCATCCACAGGCCAGCCCTGTACAGGAAGGAGGGCTGCTCTGGCCTCCCAGATGCAGATGCATGCGCTCACGGCCCCGGAGCTGAACCGGCAGGCAGGAGTGTGCGGGTCTTGGCAGGGCTTGGAATGTAAACAGTGCAATCCTTCACGGGCACAGTGCATGCCTTGATGGGGCGGGGGGCACCCGCAGGACGTCAACAGCGGCCTGGATTTCAAGTCCCGGATGCCACTGGGCTGGTCAGATCCCTCTTCTCTCCCTGGAAAAAATCCAAAAGCCACAAAGAGAAACAGATACGCAGGCTCTGCTATCTGGAAGCCAAGGGATGGAGCCCTGCAGATGGTGGGAGGAAGGACTGCCATCAGGGGAAGGCGGGGGAGTGGAGGTGACAGAGAGGGCAGCACACCAGGACCCCAGCCCAGGGAGGAGAGGGCCTGGGAAACAGCTCACAGGAACCACAGGGGAGTCTTGAAAGGGCATCTGAAACAAGCCACAAAGTGCCAAGAACAAAGCAGCAAGGCGGAGTTGAGCCAAGAGCGCGGCTGAGTGTGGTGACAGGACCCAGAGGCACGGGAGCCGAGGGTGTGTGGGTGCAGAGGGCCCTCACGCACAGGGTGGGTGGGACCCTAGGAAGCCACCCAGGAAAGAGCAGCAGGCTGGGTTTGCCCATCACATCACACAGCAGCACCCTGCTGCTCAAACGCTTCACAGTTAAAAATAGACTCAAAAGCGTTTTCCTAAAATCAGAACATTCTTTGAAACTTTAAAGTGGGAAAAAAGGTTTTTAAAGCGGTCACAAAACCTAGAGGCTCTGAGCAGCTCATAAATTTGACAACAGGAAAATAAAACAATTTCTACACACAAAGAGCTATGGTAACCCAAGTGGAAACAGACTCAACTGCTCACCTCATCTCATGGACAGAGACTGAGCCCTCTCATATATAAAAAGCTCCAGCAAATCAAGAAGAAATAGAAAAGGGAGAAAGAATATGTCAGAAGCTTCACACACCCACAGTGAAATGTAACGGGTCCAGACACAGAGAAAGAGTCCACGGGAACACACGGCTCAGCCCCCCGGTGGCGCCTGGGATCACGGTTTAGATATGAGGTGTCCTCTGAAAGCTCACGAGTGAGACAACGCAAGAACATCCAGAGAAGAGATGATTAGATTATGAGAGCTGGACAGGACAAGTGGGCCAGACCAGTGGACCAGATGAGTGGACCTGACGAGTGGACCAGACCATTGGACCAGACCAGTGGACCAGACCAGTGGACCTGACGAATGGACCAGACC
>PVKS010050537.1:0-11501 GCA_004027875.1 Aplodontia rufa
GGGTGATCCTCCCACTTCTGCTTGTCCTCATGGTCACTATGCAGGCACTGCCCAACCACTCCCAGGCGTTGTCCCACTTTATCGTCACCCCATAGGGCAGGCCTGAAGCAGGGGCCACCAAGCACAGCCAGAGAGCAGCACAGCAGGATGGGACCCAGGGGTCTGCTCCCTTGACTCCTTCCAAGAAGCAGAGTGTGGAGGCTCTTCAGTGACATAAAGCAGGGGCCCACAGGAAGGTCCTGGTTATTCTAGCACCTCCAGGAGGGAACTGTGGGAAGGAGCCCCTGGCAACGCTCAAGAGTGGGCACGAAAAGTCTCTCGCAGGAAGGTGGAAGGGGAAAGAGAAGGGTCTTCCCAGCATCACCAGTCCTGCAGGAACCCCCGTGAATCTCGGTTTGGTGTCCAGCAGGGAAGAGGCAGGGCTGTGGAGGCACACGAATGTCCCCAAAGCACTGACTGTGGGACTGGGGCATGACTTACAAGTGTCGCTGCCTTTGTTCTTGCCTGAGAAGGGCGATTGAGAGGGACGCTAATCCACTACAAGAAAGGAAAGGTTCTGAGGATTGTTCTGGTAGGGAGAACAAAAGGGATCAAAGTACAAAACAACCACTGTTGCAGGCCGGGGTTAAACCGATGGTCTCAGGCAGGCTACTGCAGGGGCTGAGCACAGGGACGTGGGATTGGACCTCCCCTCTGGTCAGGAGATCAGGAGGTCAACCTCCTGCGAGGCACAGAGCGGGGCTTAAGAGGAAGGGCTCTGCCAGGAGAGAAGAGACTCACTTGGCAAGCGAGGCACCTCCCATCAGCGAGGCTTGCTTCACCCCAGGGTGGGAGCCCTAGATGCAGAATGGAAAGGATAAAAGGCCAGAGGAGAGAGCCTGTGGGGACACTGGGACCCAACATTCAGCCTGAAAACAGACACTAGTTGTGGAGGATCCCAATGAGCCATCCCCCAGATTCTGGGGACCTGGCCAGGGGCTTCCTAGTCTGAACACACAGGTGGAAGTGACAGCTTATACTACAATGAGAGCCCCTGATACACCATTAAACTTGCACCCCAGAAGGCTTCACTGCTAAGGGAGCTGAGAAAACGGAACTGCCACTGGGCACGGAGTACACCGGGGAGGTGCAGCTCTTAAGGCACTTAAGCCACGCGGGGCAATGCCCTTCACTTCCCAGGGCTGGAAATGAAGGCTAGAGATGTGTGACCTTGGGGGCTTGGGGACTTGGGCTTAAGAGCTAGAAAGGCTAGGTCTGTCTTCCATAGCACGTGCTCCAATTCACAGCTTTGACAGCAAAGACAACCTGGGTGGGGACCAGGCCAGGAAGGGGACCCTGTTGAGCAGAAAGCTGTGCTTCCTTCAAGTTGAGTGTGGGGCCGGCTGTTTATGTAACCTCGAGTTCAGGGACAGAAATGAATTCTAAAAAGTCCAATGGAAAGTAGGTTCGTTGCCTAGAGGTACTGGGGAGAAACCTGGCCCTGAGGATCTGTGGTTGAGGCGGGGACTGGTTCGGTGTTTGTCAATCCCTCCCAGACGCCCGTGCAGTTGGTTTGGGAGCGTTTAACTGGGTCCTAGACAAAGGCATGGGGAAAAGTGGCTGTAATGCTCCCTGGCCCAGGAACTTATAAGGTGTTAAATGGCAAGGAGGAACCAAAGTTGCAGACAGAGTAGATGTAAGCCACTGATCTTACATAAGGACACTACCTGGACTATGAAGGGGGCCCATGTAATCTCTAGGGTCTTTAAACGTGGAAGAGGTAAGCAGAAGAGGCAGGGCTGAATGCTGTGATGAAAAAAGGATGCAGGCAGCCACTATGGGCTCCGAAGGTGCAGCAGAGGCTGCCAGGCCAGAAGGTGCCTCTACACTGGAATTCCCTGGAACCTCCAGAAGGACCCAGCCCTACACCTTGACTCATTTTGGACTTCTCACCTCCAGAATTATAAGAAAATAAAGAATTGAATTATTGTGCAGTTACAAAAAAACCCAGTGTCCTCTTTCCCACTTGACTTTAAATAAACACAATCATGTGTATAATAACTTTAAGTTTAGAGTGGCTTTAAACCACTAGGTTTCTTGTGATTTGCTACAGTAGTCATAGAAATAGCACAGTGAGGCAAGCCACCCACAGGCCCCACCAGAAAGCCTGGAGCATGATGACACACACTTATCCCCTCTGCAGTAGCTGTGTGTCCTGCAACAGGAGGCACCTGGGCCGGGGACTGTTCTTGTAGAGGGTCACCCAGACAGAAACCTTGATTTGTTCAGCTCATTCACGGCCTTGTCTAGTATGTTTTACAGAGATGAATGCTCCCTAGACAGACAAAAAGGCTTCTGAGGCTGGGAAGGGGAAAGCATTTGCAAAACCAAGTCAAAGCACACAGAAGGTGCCCAGGGGAAATGACCACACGTGGCCAGGAACAAGGGCAAAATCTAGAAATGCTGTGGTCTGGATGGAGAGCACCTTCTGCAGTCTGCAGGAACTGAAGGGTCTCTTCCCCTCTCATGCTGGGAGCAAAGGCACACCCGCGACCTGCGCCCAGTTGAGGACACGGCCTGCTGGGCAGTCTGTGACAAGATGCTGAATATGATTAAGACAAATGAGCTTTGCATTTCCAGCAAGGTGGCTTGGATGATCTGAGAACCTTCCTGCAGGAAGGTAATTCCGGGAGAAATGCCATGTACAACCTTATAACTGCATCCTGAACTCATGACTGATGGTTGATATAACAGAATTGAATTATTTTGGTTACTAAAAATAGAAAACTGATTTTTTCCCATTTTTAAATGCAATCATGTTCATATTTCCACTTGACTATTTCTATGGGGATGTCATCTACTTTTTGAAGAAAACTACATAAAATTAGTAACATTCAATGCTATCACATTTGGTTTATGAGACTTCAAAATGACACATGGTTTGGCTTCTTTGAAATATAGGGGTGGGAGGATGTGGCCAGCGACATGTATTTACCTAAGAGATTTTATCCATATCACTGCCAAAACCCACAGAGCCGGGCAGAAATGAGTAACAGTGTGGCTTGTAATTATGTCCTCCCTTCTGCTGTGGAATGCCATTACTGCTTTTGGAGGAAATAGCAAAGAATCTCACTAATTTTAACTTTGCTAATCCAGTTTTGCAATAACTCTCATAAAACAAGCAGACTCACCCTATTTCTCTGCAATTATTTTGTAGTGCAGAGCAGTGGTTGGGTCTCCAGTCACAAAGACTGGACTCCTTCTGCAAAGAGTTGGTGCCATCTGTCACTCTCAAGCGGCAACACTATGTATCTGCACAGAGCCTTCTTTCATACTCATGAGAAGACGTTACAAACTGCTTCAATAATACCACACCTTCAGAGGTGGAACCTGGCAAGTGACAGGGTCCCGTCTAGATGTAAGAGGCGTAGGCCTCTCCAGCTAGTCCCCTGCTCACTGGCTCACACGAGTCAACAGGAGACACCCCAAACAGTTCAGATAGTTTTTAAATGACACTGTCCTCAGTGTCCTGATGGTAAGGTGGCTGCTAATTTAGTAAAAATGCCAAGCGCTTAGAACTGTGCTGGTACAGTGTGACACTCAACAAATTCCAGTCACAGTCATTTCCTCCATTCTGCAATCCAAATGAGCAGAGGGGCCCACTGGTATGGTCAGCAACAGGGAAGTTGTAGGCCTAGCATGCTATGGCGGAGTATAAGGTGAGAAAAGGCCCTGAGTAGCTGGAACACAGTGAGGCCCCTGGAGGTCAGGAAAAGGGGCAGACAGGAGGAAAGTGCAATAAAGGAAACAGGACGACTGCAAGGAGAGGGAGAGGGGCCTGGTCCAGACAGCAATAAAGAAAAACACAAAAGAACAGCAAGGCAGTCTCTATAAGAGAATTTTATTATTTCCGATTGAGGATTTAAGCACAAGTGTGTTATCCAATTTAAGCACTTAATGAAAGTGTTCCCCAAGTTCTTAAGGCAATAATTTTGATTTATGAACTGCGCTTGTGGTTATCTTTGATGATTATTATAGTGGTTTGCAGACTGGCCTACTCTCTGGCAACTCCAGACTAAAGAATCTAGTGAGCTTCCTGGGAAAAGAAGCTTGCACACAGGTTCTGGGTAGACAAGAAAAACATGCCACTGCTAAGCCACTGGTCCTGCAGCTTCCAAGAGGCACCTCTGTTCGCCTCTGCGCAGGGCCCCAGGCCCTTCCTTCAACTCTGGCCAAGTCTTACTGGCCAAGAAAATGCTCGGTGACAGAGATGACTACCCGAAGCTCTCCTGCTAGGCTTGGGCCCTACAGCTAAGAGGTCCTCCTGGATGTGCCTGGAAGTCCCTGTGGGATTAACTGCCCTGTGGACTCTGATCCTGAAGACCAGCAGCTGGAAGCAATGGAATGAGAGTCACAGCAGCAAGGGCAGCACCCTGTGACTTAGCCACAGGAAGATCTTCAGGCGCATCCTGGAATTTCAAAGATGAGGAACTCTGAGTCCCAGAGAAGTGAAGTGGTCTGCCTCAAAACTTAGAACCCAGATTCATGAATTCACAGGCACAAATAAATTGCCTCTTCTTTTGTTAGGCATAAATAAACCATTTATTTGTAATTCAAAAGCTTAGTAGTTTACAATTAAAACAAAAATCAGAATCCTTCAGGAAAACTTCTCCCAGGGAGTTAATACGCACAGTTGATAGTTCTGATCTTAAAAATCTTCACATGGATGCATCTCTATATGAAGTCTAATTACTGCTACTTTGATTTGGTATCATTCCAGCAAATACAACTGAATGAATTCCTTACCCTGGGGGAATGAATAGCCTAAGGCAGATTGCTGCAGAGAGATCCTGGGGTGAGGGGGTCAACCCTACCCAGAGTGTAATAAAGCTGGGCAGCGGCCAGCTGCTGCAGGAATTAAAGAACAGTTATCCTAAAAGGAAATCCCTTGCAGCGTGGTTTTGCTTTTCTGTGCCTGGGGTACCACTGAGGGTGTCAGGTACTCTATCACGGAATTACACTCCCAAACCCTAGGGGCTTTTTGTTTTTGTTAAGCAGATGTGATACAGAAGCTCCCATTACACGACACTTTTCTAACACAAGCTTCAAAGCCCTCTTGCAAAGGTAGCCAGTTTTTCATTCTAGTTCCACTTAATTTTGTTGCTGTTGGGAGGCTGTCACCAGGTAAGTTCCTACTCTGGAGTGTAACATATTTAAAGAATTGTCCCTATTCCCTGTGATAAGGCAGAGAATCTGTGTCCTACAGTGGGAGACAGATTGCAGACTCTTTACTATGAGAAAACGGCACAGATATGCCACAAAAAAGAAGCCCATTCCTCAAAGGTTTCTGTTGGCAGAAGACCAAGTTTCTAGTACCAGTGTTTGCAATTAAGACCCTAACAGAACCCCACACCTTGATGTACCCTGGCTTCTGGGACCTAAGTACTTTGATCTGCTCACCAAGCGTCCTTCCATTTGGACCCACTGTCATTGGAAAGGGCAGCAGAAATGGAAATCAGCCAGTCTGGACCAAGTCAGAGCAAACAGGAACTGTGAGCACAGAAGAGCAGGCCCTGAACACCGAGGATGCTTAGGTCCCTATTTTCTAAGAAAGATGTCTCTTTCCTGGGTTTAACTATTTTGGGTCAGAAGTTTAGCATTTTCATTTTCTTTTCTTTAAGCACCTTTGAGAAAAAGCTGGACGTGAAAGCAAGTGGGGCTACGGGAAGTCATATTGAGGGATTAATGATAAAATCACTTCCGCTCCGGTTCTTTTGTCAGTGCGCAATGCTGTCAGGCTACAATCAATAATCCCGATATTAAAGACACAGAAATTCGTTTGTCACTCTTTTTTAAAAGCCATCTGTCCATCGTGAGGAAACACTAACCGCCCAAACTTTTTCTTTGGAAAGTTGTGCAACCGGGCTTGGGCCGCTCCCTTTCGCGAGCAACGGCCACAGGTATCTACGTGCCGCACACTTCGCGGGACTTCGCCGGCGCGGGCTGGGGTCTGTCCGCTCCCGGGGCGCGGCCCGCGCGCGTGGGTCGGTGCGGCGCTGCAACCCGCGCCCCGGGCGCCCGCACTCACCTGCGCCCCGCGCTCCCTCCGGGGCCTCCCCCGCCCGGCGCCCCCGAGAGAAAGCGGAAACGAGTCCGTACCAGCGGGCGGGTGTCCGGCTTTAGTCTCTAGTTTCCCTTCGGGGGGCGAAGACATGGTGCCGCCGGGGTTCCGCGGGACTGGGCGGCGGCGGCCGGCGTACCAGGCGGGAGTACGCGCGTGCCGGCGAGTGCGAATGCACAGAACGAGCGAGGAGTGCGCGCCGCTCCGGAACGCCGGCCGCCGCAGCCGGGGGGCGTGGCCGCCGAGCGCCGACGTGGCGCGACCCCGCCCCCGGCCCGTGCGCGCCGACGTCATCGCGGTTGCCCCGCCTCGCCTGCCCTCCTCTCTCCCCTCCCCCAGCGCGGTTGTACGGAGCGGGAGCCCAGGGCAATGCCACGTAGGAAACCTCGGGCGCCAGTGGAGGAGGTGGAAGGGCGGGGCATTGGGGTTAGAAGAGGCGGCGGTGCAGGCTGGCGGAGGGCAGGGAGAGTAGCAGGAGGCCGAAAAGCAGCCAGCTTGAGAGTGGCTCTGGCTTCCACGAACCCGCTGCGCCAGAGCCCCTGCGTGGACGGGGAGCGGTGGGCAGCGGTCGGGGCTCGTGTGCTGAACGCCCGCAGCCAGCCCACGTGCATTGCCAAGGAAAAGGGGCGCTCCTCCTCCCCGGAGAGGAAGGCAGCGCTGGGACCCCCGACCGAGCCCGGAACGGCTGCCGTCCGGGTGCTCCCAGAGCTAGCGCATCTGTGCAAAGCGGAACAGCGCTGCTTGGTCTGCATCGCACCCCGCTCGCCTTCTCCAGCGCTTTGCAACTATAGTTAACTTCAGAGCCATCAGACGCGCCTAAAGCCTTTAGAAAGGGAAACACCACCACCTCTTAGCTGTACAATTTAACTTTTTTCTTTCTTTTCTTTTTTTAAAGAGAGGGACAGTGAGAGAAAGAGAATCAGTTTTATTTAGTTTTTCATGTGGCCTTCGTTGCTCCCACACTTAATTGTGTACTTGGTGCTGGGGTTGGAACCCACCTCCTCGCGAATGCCAGGCAAGCGCTGTGACCGCTGAGCCACCGCTCTAAAAATTTACCTTTGATGACAAAACTGTTCAAAGAGATTGGACACCTCGCCCCTTCTTACCCCAGAGCAACATATCTGAGTTCCAGTCAGGACCCTGATGCTTCCTCCAGTCATGGAAAATCCCTTTTTCAAGATCACTCAAGACCTCCATGCGGCCAAATCCAAAGTTCACTCTTCTGCTCTCATTCTACTTAACCTCTTAGCGATACCCTGAGGGAGCCAATCATCTTCCCGTTTAGCTTCAGGGATGCCACAGTAGTGCTTTGTCGTGCGGTTCTGGGGAACCCGGGCTGCACATTCGGTGCAGTGGCTTCTCATCTTCTGGATTTTCAAATATTTGAGCTTCCCAAGCCTCAGCATTGGCCCTCTTTCCCTAGGCTTTCCTTAGATGGTGACTTAGTTTGTTTTCTGCTGTTATACTAATATCTGAGACTGGGTAATTTATAAGGAACCGGATTTCTTTGGCTCCTGTTTCTGGAGGCTGAGATGACCAGAGTTATGATGCTGGCATCTGGCGAGGGCCTTGGAGCAACATCATCTCACAATGGAAAGTGGGAGGGTGAGTGAGAGGGCTGAAGCCACTTTGTATCAGATTCACTGGAAAATGAATTTGATACAAAAAATACAACTTAACTGTAATCACTTCCTATTAGACCACCATCTCTCACAACGGTGCGCTGAGGGTTAAGTTCAACACGTGAACTTTGGGGAACATATTCAAATCATAGAAGATGTCATGTGCCAGGCCACGAGCATAAGTTTCATCCATATGCTTATGGATTCCAAGCCTGCAAACTTATTTCTTTATCCTTGATCTTCTAATGCATCCCATTGCCTCTTTGAAATTTCATTGGAGGATGCTTCGCTCAACACTGCCCAACTCTTTACATCATGTACACTCCCATGGGTGCATTCACTATACCTTGATCTTGCACTCCCCTACATATTTCAATATCACTAATGGCTATGGGCCAAGCGACACACATGAGAGAGTTGTCACTGTCTTGCATTCACATCAAAAATTGCAAACCAGGGCTGGAGCAGTGGCTTGGTGTTATGGTACTTGCCTTGCATGGGCAAGTACATGGGTTTGAACCCTAGCACCACATACACAGCGAAGTGTCATAGCAATGAGAGCCTCATGAAAAACTAAATAAAACTGATTCTCTCTTTCCCTCTCTCTCTCTCACTGTTCCTCTCTCTTAATTAAAAAAAAAAAATCACAAACCAGTGGCTGGAATGGTAGCTCAGCAGTTATGGTGCTTGCCTGGCATTCTGGACGCCTTGGGTTCAAACCCTTGCACCACATACACGACTAAGTGTCAGAAAAACAAGACCCAGATGAAAAAAAAAAGTTGATTCTCTCTCTCTCTTTCCTTCTATCTCTCTGTCTTGTAAAAGAAAAGAAAAGAAAAAGCTACCAACCAGTGCCTGCAGCTTAGAAGAAAACCCTGGAACCCATGGTGGAGGACTTTGTTTTCCCTTTGTAGTGTTGGGGATCAATCCAGGGCCTCACACATACTGGGCAAGCACTTACCACCCAGCTACACCTCATCCCCAAAGCACTCTCCTCACTCACTCTCAGGAAGGAACAGGGTGAGAGAGTCTAAAGATGGTGATTCTGAACAGAAGGAAGCCTTAAGACGACCTGACCATTTTCCTTTTTATGTATGTGCTAGATGGCTAAAAACTCATGTCTTAATAAGTCTAAGAGAATTATTTCTAAGAAATACAAAGTAAAGACTTTAGGATGAAAGAAGTGTTGTATTACAGTTTAATTGGTAGCATTTACCCCTTCCTGATACATAAAATTGCACGCTTGAGCCAAGGCATCTTAGACTCAGTAACAAGCAGAATTGCTCAGGTGTGCTGGGGGAAAAGGAAGAGCTTTCTGAGGATGGCACAGAGCACCCTAGGGGTTGGCTGAGACACTAATGGGATGGCCTGAGGTCCATGAGGATCCATCTTTGCCTATGACTTGTCCTTTCAGACTAGAATTATTGGGGCATTCTAGTGTAACAGCGTGTCCACTTCCACATGGGCTGGGCAGAGTCCCTGCTCACCCACTTACCCACCCATAGCTGCTTCTCTGGAGTGGAAGCCAAGCCAAGCCTCACAGTGGAGCCATCTGCCCACAGGGCAACATTCCTGCGGGAGGAAATGCTGTTGTTTAAGGAGGTATTGAACTAAGCTTTCAAAAATAAAAAAACAAAACAAGAACCCCACACAGGTTTTCAACCTCTCTTGCAGCTAAGGGTGGCGAGGTGACACATTTCTGACCTCTGGAATCTAAGTGGAAGTCTGTAGGGGGGTTTCTGGGGGAAATTTTCATCCTGGACAGAAGGCTGACCACTCTGCCTGGTAACTTTGTTGCTCACACCACCTTGGACTCAGAAGGCAGAGGACAGGGTGCTACGGTTTGGATCTAGAGTGTCCCCCTGAATCTCAGAGGTGGGGCTTTTGGGAAGAAGTGACCTTATCAGAGCCACTGAAGCTGAATCGAGTTGACTGCCTACCTGGAGGTGGGGCTGCTGGGAAGAAATGGCTGGGGGCTTCCCTGGAAAGGTTGATCTTCTCTCCCGCCCCATCCCTCTCCTGCCCTTTGGTGGGAGCCGAGCAGCTTCCATCCTCCCCTCTCTGCCAGGTGGTCCACTTCACCTCATGCCCTGAGCAGGGGAGCCATTGGTCCTGGGCTGAGACCTCTGAAACTGAACCAAAATAAAGCTTTCCTCCTTTAAGCTGTTCTCCTCGGGCGTTTTGATTGCAGAGAACACACCAGCTGTAACCTTGAGGCAATCAAAGGCAGGCCCAGGACATGTTGACAGTGGCAGGGCAGAAGGCCAGAGGGACATTGCACTCTGAAGATCCCTTGCGGTGCTGTATGGAAAACAAGACCCTGCTACATGGAGTCCCTGTGGCTGGAGTCTTTATGGGCAGCCCAACGCAAGCTAGAGCTCTGTGGACCACGATGCTCCGCACGATGGGGTCCTGTCCAACGGTCTGCTCATTGCTGCTGGCTCCTCTGGCCGTGCTGGCTGATGTGATGCTCTTTTAGTGGGACAAGCCAGTTCTTCCCCCTGGGCCTCAGCATCAGTCATTTCTACCACTAAGAGCACTCGCCTCTAGGTCCTGCATGGATTGACCCTTTCTTGTTCTGGAATCGGCTTTTCAAGGGCTTGTCTTGAACCATCGCATGCGAGGAAGCAACCCAGAAGATCAGCTGATATGGCTTGTACGGACTTGACCAGCTTTTCATCTTCATCCGATTCGCCTACAGTCTTCCTCTACTGTTAGAAATACCAGGCGTGTAACAAGACAAGCACATGGTTGGAAGTGGGTGAGCAAGCAAGCTTTACTTCTGCAGAAGTGTGTGGTCTGGGGGGAGGTGGGTATCTGGCGAGCAAGCACCCCTGTGCTGGGAATCTGCAGAGATTTATCCCCAACCTGATGTAGTGCTGCCCTTCAATCTGATGGGAGGAGTTTCGGGGTAGAATCTATGCAATTGGTTAATATTAAATTGGGGCAGGTAGAGGTGTAGTGGGATGCCTGTTAGGGAATTTGAAAATGGCTTCCTTCTGGCCTCATGGTTCCCTCACTTAAGATGGCTTCTATCTTAAGTTACAGTAAGTATGCCTGTGTTGTATTACAAGTTTCACTTTGATAGAAAAGAAAGCATAACTCTTACACCACTGACTCTGACTAGAATGTCAGCCCCATGAGGGGAGAAACCTTATTCATCTTGCCTGCTCTTTATTCCCGGCTCCCAAAGCCATGCAGCAGAAGCAGCACTCAGTAGTGTCTTCTCCCCATAATTCTGCAGCACAAATGCATCGGACGTCTTCCATCTGTTACCTAAATGAAGGAAGCCCGTGAGAGCTACATAGGGAATGAGGAACGTATCAGAATGAAGAAGGCACACACCTCTAACCTTTTCTGAGATTTACCATCACTTGTAAACCAAGTGTGTGTGTGTGTGTGTGTGCGCGCGCTACTGCAAATTGGACCCAGGGCCTTGCAAGTGTTCAACCACTAAGCTACATTCCCAGCATTTTTCTTTTTTTTTTTAATTTTATTAAGAAATTTATTTGTTGGGGCTGGAGCGGTGGCTCAGCAGTTTCAGCACTTGCCTGGCATGTGCAAGTACATGAGTTCAAACCCCAGCACCATGTACACAACTAAGTGTCAGAGCAAAGAAAGCCATGTGAAAAACTCAATAAAAAATTGATTCTCTCTGTCTTTATCTCTCTCTCACTGTCCTTCTCTTTAAAAAAAATTATTTGTTGAACAATCAAACAAGCTTCTAATGAAACAATATAATATATATATATATAAATTCTGAAAATTAGATTTACCCC
>PVKS010050538.1:0-11488 GCA_004027875.1 Aplodontia rufa
ATTTTTATCCTTTCATTTCTTTCTCTTCCCTAATATCTCCAGCTAGAGTCCCAAAAATAATATTGAATAAAAGTGGTGAGAGTGGACAGCCTTGTCTTGTTTACAATTTTAGTGGAAATGCTTTCAGCTTTTCTCCGTTTAGTATTATACTAGCTGAGGGTTTAGCATATATAGCCTTTACAAAGTTCAGAAATGGTCCTTTGAACCCCACCTTCTCTAGAGTTTTGAACATAAAAGGGTGCTGGATTTTATCAAAGGCCTTTTCTGCATCCATTGAAATGATCGTATGGTTTTTGCCCTTGATTCTCTTTATGTGGTGAATTATGTTAATTGTTTTGCATCTGTTGAAACAGCCCTGCATTCCTGGGATGAAGCCCACTTGGTCATGATGGATTACGTTCTTGATAAGTTTTTGAATACGGTTTTCTAGTACTTTATTAAGGATTTTTGCATCCAAGTTCATAAGGGATATTGGTCTGTAGTTTTCTTTTCTTGACGTATCCTTGTCAGGTTTTGGTGTCAGAGTTATGGTTGCTTCATAAAAAGTGTATCGGAGCATTCCCTTTTTTTCAATTTCTTGAAATAACTTAATAAGGAGAGGTGTTAGTTCCTCCTCAAAAGTGTGGTAAAAATCAGTGGAGAAGCCATCAGGTACTGGGCTTTTCTTCTTTGGTAGACTTTTAGTTGCAATATGGATTTCAGTGCCTGTGATTGGGCTATTTAGGAATTCAATATCCTTCTGAATCAATTTAGGGATGTTATATGTGTCTAGCAATTTCTCCATTTCTTCCAAGTTATCAAATTTGGAGGAGTATAGGTTTTCAAATTATGATCTTATAATTTGTTGGATTTCCGTGGGTTCAGTGGTGATCACTCCCTTTTCATTGGAGAATTTATTGATTTGCTTCATTTCTCTCCTTCTTTTGGTTAGATTTGCTAGGGGCCTATCTTGTTTATTTTGTCAAAGTGCCATCTCTTTGTTTCATCAATTCTTTTTATTGTTTTTTTGTTCTCAATTCATTGATTTCAGCTCTGGTCTTGATTATTTCCTGTCTTCTGCTGGCTTTGGGGTTAGATTATTCTTCCTTCTGAAGGGCTTTGAGATGAAGCATAAAATTTGTTCTCTCTGTCTCTGTCTCTCTCTCTCTCTCTCACTGTCCTCTCTTAAAAAAAAGTTTTTGACCAAGACCATTGGTTTCCTGCCAACTAATCAAATAAATCTAATGATTATGTAGAATTATCTGTGATGCATTATCACCACTCTGTGTATGTGGTATCAGTACTGTGGTTCTACCCAGAGTCTTATGCATACTAAGAAAGCACACTACCATTGAGCTATATCCTCTGCTTATTTTAAAATTTTATTTTGAGATAGGTTCTCCATGCTGCCAAGGCTATCCTTGAATCTGTGATCCCCCTGCTTCATCCTCTTGAGTAGCTGGGATTTCAGGTGTGCAGCACCATCCTGGCTCTGTGTCCTTATGTAATTTGCAGGTGGGTCATTATTTCCACAGAGGAATTTATCCAGTTATTTCATGTAGTATTAGTAATGGTGAGGCAGGCAGGAAAAGTCATGCGGTCAATGTAGATAGAATGATAAGTTATAATAAGAATGAAATTAGTTGATTACTGTCTTTAAGGAAACAAATAATACTAGCTCTTCCAAATAAATAGATGGACATGTCAGCTTGGCATCCTCTTTGCTAATAAGGGTGGCTTGAGGACAGACATCTGCTAACAAAGGTACTGATTGGGGCTGGTCCAAAAATGGCTGTAGTAGGCACCCTTGCCAAGATTTCTTGTGTGTTACTCTGTTTTGTGATATGCTTTTAGTTTGTAGCCAAGGTTGGAAACCAGCTTACTTACAGTTAAAGAGGGAAACACTTTGAGGGTCTATACCCAAGATTATAAGCATTAAATTGTGAGCACATGCCCACTGATCTAATTTGTTGGCATTGTGCCTTCTTTGAACTGTACCAAGAAAGGGCCAAGGGCAAGTGGTGAGGGTGTGTGGTCCCTTTGGAGGGGATAAAAGGACAGACCCCAAGTAAATGGGTGGTCCCATGGCTTCCTTCTCTATGGAGAAACTTGTTTATTTTCACTGTTTCTCCTTTATTTATTATTCTGAGACAGGACCTTGGTAAGTTGCTGAAGCTGATGTTGAACTTCCAAACCCCCACCTCAGCTTCCCAAGTCACTGGGATTCAGGACATGCACCACTGCAGTTAGCTGCCTTTATGCTTCTATTTCTCTGACAGTTAGTTGTGTATGTGGGTGCAGGGGTTTGAACTCATGTACTTGCATATGCTGGGCAAGCAGTATAACTGTGGAGCCACTGCTCCAGTCTTAACCTGTATATTTTAACAGTCAATCTTTTATGAAAAGAAATTTCATGGTTTTTTAATTTCATTTTTCTATTTCTGACACTTAGTTGTGTATGTCATGCTAGGATTTAAATCTGGGTCCTCACACATGCTAGGCAAGTGCACTATTGCTGATCCACTACTCCAGTCCCACTTTTCTTTCTTAAAAAATACTGCTTCCTCTGCTTGCATTGGTATTCTGCAGTGTTTATTCTTCAACTTCCTGGAATACAAGCCCAGTACCAATATCAGCTCAGTATCATCCAGAATGATAAAAGATAAATCACATCCAGGTATCTGCTTCTTTCACCTTGCATCTTTCTATTTTGTTCTTTTTGGAGGGCAATTGGAGGCACCCATTAGCCACATAAATGCAATTAGCATGGCTGAAAGTTTTAAGTTTCAGGAGGCAGGTTTCATAGCTTTTTACACTTACTTATTCCCCTGCCCATTAGTCTAGCCAATGGGGTTCTGAAGAGGTTATTTACTACATTTCTATCCTAGTTTGGATACATCTGGTGTCAGTAGACAGTGGCTCCCCAATCCTGATTAATATTGGAGGCAAGGAGATGAATAAAGAAGGGAGGCAACTGTGAGGTACTGACTGGGGATACTCTCTGGTGGAACTCAAGGGCTTCTCCCTGGACCTCTCCTCCCTTCAACCCCCTGGGTATTGTACAGTGTTTAGTTGGTTGTATGGTACCTAGTGAAATCCCTAGCAACACACACTTCTGTAGGTGTCAAGTGAAATTTTCCTTTCTGCTCATTCTACCCAAGCATCCCCTTTCCTTGCAAATCAAACTTCAGCCATTGAAAGAGGAATATATTTTAGGGAATGTTTTATAAGGAAGGTCCTAAAACACCTTTATTCACATGTTGAGACCTTGCAGATCTCCAGGGGTTCTCCCCATTTCCTTCTTTTTATTTTCCTTTTTTATTGGTTTTTTATTTTATTTATTTTTTAATGTTTATACATATTTTTATTAGTGCATTATAATTTTACATAATGATGGGATTAGATGTCACACATTCCTAGATGCACACAAATTAGCAAGATAATTTGTTCAATATCCCCTCACACACTCCTCTAACTCCATTCTCTGATTCCTTTCCTTTCTTCTGGGTCCTATATGGTTACTAAAAAACCCAAAGACAGTGGCATAATTCTTATACCTCTGAAGAACATTTTATATACATGGCTATAGTATATGCAGTGACATTTAAAACAGTTTGGAATGTATGTTTCCTTTTCTCAGTTCCAACATTTCCCCTTCAACTCCGTTTTCATAATTCCTTGTTATTCTTCAAAATATTTGACATCTCCACTGCATTTTTACTGCTCCTAGGTACCTTCTTAAGTGCTTTGGCTGTGGAAAGGAGACTTACAAGACAATAGGGTTTTCCAATCACAATCAGATCTACCCTGAATCATTAGGTCATATGCAATTAAATTCTTCCTTAAATTTCTCCAAGAAAAGGATGTTAAGCATCCAATGAACACCCAGAACAGGCTGGAAAATAAGTTACTGGCCTAAAATGGCACATTCAACTCCCAAATTCTCAGAGATCTTAAACACTCTCCACCCCAATGGCAAACAGTCTGAGGTTAACTACGTCCAGGTCTCCACTCCAGGCCTACTACTTCTACTCTAGACCTTCTCTCTGCCCAAACTGCTTAATTTTTCACATTCTTCCCTTCAAAGAAAAATCCCTCAAGAGAACCCTCATTGGCTAATATCCAGAATATAGAAAGAACACACAAAAAATGAACACCAAAATCACAAATAATCTAATCAAAAAATGGGACAGGGTACTAAATAGAAATTTCTTAATGGAGGTAGTCCAGAAAGCCCATAAATATATTAGCAAATGTTCTACATCACTAGTGATAAGAGAAATGCAAATCAAAACTTCACTGAGATTCCACCTCATTCCTGTCAGAGTGACAAAAATCAAGATTGTGAATAATAACAGATGCTGGAGGGATTGTGGGAAGAAAGGAACACTATCACACTGTTGGTGGGACTGCAAGCTTGAACAGCCACTCTGGAAAATAGTGTTGGAGACTCCTTAAAAAACTAGGGTTGGGGCCACCTTATGACCCAGCTATCCCACTCTGGGATATTTTCCCAAAAGTGCACAAATCGGCATACTACAAAGACCCTGGTACATCAATGTTTATAGCAGCTCAATTTACAATAGCTAAACTATGGAACCAACCCAGATGCCACTCACTGGATGAGTGGATTCAAAAACCTGTGATACACACACACACACACACACACACACACACACACATACATACAATGGAGTTCTACTCTGCTATTAGAGAGAATGATATCATGGTATTTGCAGCCAAATGGATAGAGATGGAAAATATTATGCCAAGTGAAATATCCCAAACTCAGTGACTTAAGGGCCAAGAAAGGGCTAAATGTTATCTCTCATATGTGGAAGCTAGAATGCAATTTAAGAGAGATTGAAAGTTAGCTAAGCTAAATAATAACCTTGACATAGGTAAATTTTTACATAAGCAGGGGGAACCATGACTAGGAAGCTGGGATGGTAGGAGTAGGGATGGGGGAGGGAAAGGAGGGAGGGATTAAGAGGGTTATTTTTGCAACTGAAGGGGGGGAGTAGAAGAGTTATCAATGCAGCTTGAACTCTCAACTCCCATGAGAAGCCCAAATAACATTGGAGTAAAGAAGGTGAAACATGGGAACAGGGAGTGATCAAAGGGCAGAGACCACAGACTAGGATCAGCCTTAACTTACTTTGTCAATATCTATATGTTCATGAATATGTAACTAGGAGTCCCTCTAATATGTAAGACTATGCTGAATGAATAATAATTTTAAAAAACAGTGGTGGAGTAAAATTTCCCAAACAGAGACTTAAGGGCTGAATGCATTTTCTCATATGTGGAAGCTAGAGCAAAACCTAAGAATGGATGAAAGCCAGCTATGTTTAAGAAATACACTCAACAAAGTTGAAATTTCACATAAGCTGGGAGAACCATAACTATGATGGTGGGGGGAAAAGGGAGGGAAGCAGGGAGGGGAAGGAGGGATAAGAGGGTTTATCAGTACAACTGGGAACACTTGATTCCCAGGAGAAGCCAAACTATACACAGGCAGGCAGAGAAACTTAGAAATTTCAAAAATTAATATATATGTCTATGCTCTTTTCCAATTATAGCATGGGGGTATTATGGAAGAAACATGAGATCAGTGAATGGATGAAGTAGGGAAGATCCTGGACTAGGATCAGCCTTAACTTATTATGTCAATATCCATGTATGCATGAATATATAACAATGATTCCCTCTAATATATATTATTTTGAATGAATAATAATTTTAAAAACCCAGTGGCTAATCTTCTGTGGAAAAGCCATAGCACTCACCTATCCCACCTGCAAGGAAGACTCCTTAAAAATCTGCACGTTTCCTAATTGACAATTGCTCCCAAGGTCCCAAACTAACTAGTGATCATTAGACATTATAGTGAGGAACCTAACACTCTGTGGACATTGAGAAATAAGTTTGCTGCTTGAAACTGTAAGTGGCTGCACACAGTGTTTCAGTTATTTTTCTTTGAAGCTGTTCACTAATCATTACCAGCAATTGTGAATGTTTTCATTCAGTTTTTTTTTTTAATTAAGAAGTTCAGTTGTGGGGCTGGAGCAGTGGCTCAGCAGTTACAGCACTTGGCTTGCATGTGTGAGTACATGAGTTCAAACCCCAGCACCACATACACAACTGAGTATCTGAGCAATTAAATCTGCCTGAGAAACTAAATAAAAATTGATTCTCTCTGTCTCCCTCTCTCTCTCTCCCTCACTGTACCTCTCTCTTTAAAAAAAAGTCTAATTGTTGTACAATCAAATGCATATAAAATAACAATATGATATATATTGATCTTAAACCATGATTACCCCCACATTGCCCACACCCTAGTCTCTTGATTATTGTATATTATGTCCCTATTATAGATATGTCTGTTTATCTATCTATATCTGATTGTAAATTTTCCAGAATTAAATGGTTAATTAAATGATTGCATAAGTATTATTTGACTTCTTAGGGGCATAAAGAGTATGCTACATGGTTGATTCTCTCCCTGGATCCCAATTTCCTCTCCCTCCCCCTCCCGCACCTACATGTGTATGGTTCTGCTAGATTATGTGTAGCTGTGCCTTTGGTGGGTTTAATACATGAATGTGGCTACCATTTCACCCATGCTTGGGTTTAGCTCTAGCCTCCACGAATGAGGGAAAACAATTGGCCCTTCACTCTCTGGGATTGACTAAGTTCACTCAGCATGATTTCTTCCATTGTTTTTAGTGAGTTTTGATGGAGGCCAGAGAGGGGGTTTCATGATCCTGCCCCTAATTATGGTGACAATATAACTTCAAACTAGCTCAACTGGCCTCTGTCAGTGAAATCTTTGCCAATGTGTCTACATGAGCTGTACAGAGGTTGGCTTGCACAGAGGTTGGCTATGGTTTCTGACTTCCTCTGGGACAGTTAAGCTCTGAGCTGTGCTCATCTAACTTACAAGATTAATGGGAAGAGCCTTTACCACAGAGAGAACACCCTGTGAAGAAGTTGTTACCATGCCATGTTTCTCTGTTTCCTCAGGTCTCAGGCTTATAACTTGGGAACCACTTAAGGCCTGACCACCTGCTCTCCAAGCTGTGGCCTTCCTGGCTCGCTCTGGAAGCCTCTCACAGGCTCTCAGCTTAGAGTCCAGTGCTTTTCCCTGCCCTTTGCTCATGCCCTACTTTTCTCTCTAGCCACCTTCTGTAAAACAGCAGCCTGACACTCCCCATCCCATTTCTGGTAGCAAGTGTAGGAACGAGTCCTTGTCTAGGAAGCTGTTGGATCTGTTGTCAAGTCTGCAATACCATTCACAGGCCCATGGTGCAGGTGCATAAGACAGGGATTTTTTTCTTTTGTTTGTTTTTATTTTGTTTTGTTTTCTCCAGCACTTCCATTTGGCTGCATCCCCAGGGACAGAGTGAGGCTTCTCTAGACCATTTATTAGAAGAAAAACTACAGTTTTATGTGTAAATATTGAATGTGGCTTTCTCATGACATGTATGCATGCACAAGAGTGTGTGTGCATCCTATCTTCTTCCAGCGAGGACTTAGGAAAAGCACACTCACATACATCTACCTGTGCACATATGCATGCACACGTGGACATGTTCCACATTGCTGGTCTTCAGGATCTTCCTGAGTTGATTTGTGCAGAATTAAAGTTGTCAGAAGAAAAGCTCTGTGGACTCTCCAGCTGGAGTGGTCATGCACCCCATGCTGATTCCTGTGCTGCCAATGTCACCCCAATCACACTCACTGAGATTGATAATATCACACCATTCACACCACCAGCATGTGATAAGTCACCTTGATCAAACCTGTAGCATGTGTTAATGTAGCACCAGAAAGACACCTGAACTTCCGGGAAAGATAAATGCAAGCAAGAAGAAATCTTGGAGAAAGGAAACCTTTGACCACTGCCCTCAAAAGTTGTGTATGTGTTAAATAACAATGCTATACTTGTTCAAATATCCCATTGGCAATAGATATTAAATGTTTAAATGTTAAAACTGTTAGTGAGTTAGGAGTTCAGACATATAAATGTGAACATATTGTATTAAAAAATCACACATAAATCTGAAAACTTGGGTGTCTATGTAGCCATCAAGAAAATCCATTTTAGAGTCAGGAACAAAATAGCCTTTACAACCATATTTCCTTAGTTCAGAAACACCATCTCAGAAATCAGAAAGTCAGGGCTGGAGATGTGGCTCAGTTCCATAGCACTTGCCTGTCATGCACAAGGACTAACACCACATACAACGATCAGAAAAACAAAAAACAGATTAAAAAAAGCAAATAAACTAATTCTCTTTTTGTATCTCTCACTTTCTCCCTTAAAAAATAGAAAAGAGCCCTCTGATATGTGCCCTCCAAATACATGCAAAGCTTTCACAATGAACACCTGTATCCTAAGTGCTTCGGAAGAATAGACTGGGGAAAGTCAGGGATTTATCTAAAAGAGCGAAAAAGAATGATAGATCTAGTTTTAATTTTACAATTATTAAAAAAAGATATGACTTGGGCTGGAGTGGTGGCTCAGAGGTTACAGTGCCTGCCTGGCATGCACTGGTATGCAAATTCAATCCCCAGCATCATGTACACACCGAAATCTCAGAGAAACGGAAGTCACATGAAAAACCAAATAAAAATTGCTTCTCTCTTTCTCTCTCTCTCTCACTGTCCCCTCTTTCTAATATATATATAACTTCAACAAAAATAGGGCTTTTTTTTTCAATTACAGATATGCTGTGACAAATTTACCTATGATCAGCCATGTGAAGGAAAGCCTGATGGGCTTTACATTAAGAAGAAAATGTATGCTAGAAATAATGACATAAATGCTTCTACCAAACTATTTGCAGTGACAGCAGCCACCCATCTGCTGCTTCTGCCACCTGATGTCTTGGAGCCCCTCCTTCTCTTTACCTCAGAACTATTTGTGCCAAATCCTATCTGCTGTGGGATGTGATTGCCCTTGCTCACTGCCCCCTAAAGCACCCCAGGGTAGAAGACCTGACCAAGGCTGTGCCAGGCCTTAAGCAGACAGGACCAGTGACCTCAAGTATCTTGGACAGAACCACAAGGAGAAATGACACTCCAACACAAAATGCTCAACACTCTTCTTCAACACAGCACGTGAGCTTGAAGCTTCTTAACTATCAGGACAGAACATGGGGAAAAGATACATAATGACGTGGAGGACTGCTGTCCATCTGTCATCCCGCCCTCCCTTCTTCCCTCCATTCATCCATCCATCCAACCATACATCTGTTGTAGTACAAGGAGACCCTCTGCTCTGAGGCCTTGTAAGGACTGTGTCTGAGATGAAGGCTAGCTCTGGCATGCGAGAGCTAGGAGGAGAAAATGTTCTCTTCCCCTTATCTCTTGTCACAAGTTCTGCAGGCACAGATCAGCAGGAAGTGGCCCTTGTCCTATTTAGAAAAGAACATTGCAAGACTAGCATATGTTTGAGGGCACAGCAAGAAGATTAGATAAGTCAGGAACAATTGCTATGTTTAATTTAGTAGAATAAGCAGAACAAAGGAACAATTCTCTTTGTATAACTTCTTAGATAAGCATAGGGAGTAAAGATAAGGGAAGTTAATACTTGTATTGTATGAGTTCTCTATATAAGCAGCTTGTGAATAAACAGCAGTATGCAGTTGCATTACTGCCTTTGCTCTGCATCCCCTGTGTCCTGGTTTTGTCGTGACCCTTACCCAGGGACCCCAAAGCACTAGACGTTGACATACATCAACCCAACCATCTACCAACCCAACCATCCACACATGTATCCAATCCTAATTCATATACCATCTCTACTTCTACCCATCAATTCACCCTCCATCGATCCATCCACATCCATGCATCCATTCATTCACCAATTCAACAATTATTAAGTACCTACTTGAAAATTAGGTATGTCCTGTCTTTCTCAGAGTTTGGGAGGAGGAATCAACTGGAGAAGGTAGGTAGATGGGGAAGTTTTCCATGTTAAAATAAAACCAGTTCTTCATATATAGTCAATGAAAAGATATCTGTACAAGAGATTGGGCTTTGTTAGACCAATGCATTACTAGAGAAGGTAGAGATCAAAGCCAGGGGATCGAATGAATATGAGAGAGAGAGAGAATGAATGAATGAACACCCAGGGAAGCAGTGTACAAGGAAGTGACTGGAGTGATAACTGGAAATGCAGATCAGAGGAGGGCCACAGTGGGGTAAAGTGATGATGGCAACACATTGGACATCATGGTACATGGAATTGTTGAAATGATTCAAGTTGGTGCCAGAGTCTGGGGCTGGGGCCCTTGAATGATGATGAGGCTGCTAGTGCCATCAGGTCAATTTTACAGCCCTGGAGTCTGGAGCTGTGGGGACCTGATGCCAAAGTGTTACTAGCACTGCTCACTTGGTGTTGAAGTTCACAAATGTGATGATTAGAGCTAAAACAAATACAGTGGACCAGAAGTAAAGATTAGGAGATCAGAAGTGACTGGGTTTGGTTAGAAGACAGAATCCAGAGAAAGCATTCTTTGTGCTTCAAATAAGTTGAGCTTTTGAGAGAAGTGGAGGGAGAATGATGCTGATCTGCAGAGCAATGCTGGGAACATTTTGAGATCTGTATGATAAATTTGAGAGAGCCAGTCATCTGGTGGTTTTCTCCCCCACATTGCAGCTGAACTGGTGCAGTTGTAGGGCAAGGAAACCTCACACTCTTCCAAGCCACAGTTAAGGTGCACCTCAGGTCAGCCACAGCCTAAATTTTTCTTTGTACTTAAGTCAACTTCTGTTTGGAGAACGTCTAGCATTCAATCCATAGCATTCCTCCTGGCCCCCAAAAGCTCATATTCATCTCACAATGAGAAGCACATTTAGTCCAATTTCCATGAATCCCCATGAGTCCCCATGAGTCTCAGCAAGATTGCCCAAAGGAACAAACCCACAGTCTCTTTTGAAACTTAATGCAAACTCTCAGCATGTGCCCATTGGAAAGATCAAATCAAGGTACATGCATCCATTATATAAAGGTGCAAAGTAAAGATTTCCATTCACAAAGACAGAGGCATAGAAAGAAGGGATGAGACCAAAGGAAGATCGAATTTCAGTTGGGCTAACTTGTCCTGTACTTACACATCCAGCATCTGGAGCACACGGCCTCATGATGGATGTTCTGTCCAAACGGCTTGTGTAGCTTCAATATGTATGTTTGTTAGTTGAAGCCCACATGTCCTTCCTCTTGGCTTGTCTCTAATTTATCCCTGCAGCTTCACTGGGCTGACATCCCACATTACTCATTTCTTTCTTTTTTTATATTGTTCTATTTTTATTGATAAATTTATTTGTTGAACAATGACACAAACCTTTAATGAAATAATATAATATATATATATATATATAGATTCTGAAGATTGGATTTACCCCCAAGAGTGCCCCCCAATTACCCATCCTTATCCCTCCCCTCCCCTTCCCAAAATATCTATAAAAATGTGTTAAGTTGTATTACATTATACCCTAT
>PVKS010050539.1:0-11500 GCA_004027875.1 Aplodontia rufa
TGTTTTTTTCTTTTTTCTTCTTTTTATCTTTCCCCCTTTTCTTTTTTCTTCCTATACTCCCTTCATTCCTGAGCATTTTCTTCAATGTAAATGTTTATCCTTGTCCTGCCTGCTAAGGGTTGGTATTTTGATCAGTACATTTAGTATTTAATTTAGTACTTGAATTGTATTGTGCCCCAGTTGCAAAATTTTCCTCTACCTGCTTCTATCCTTTCTTGTGGTATTCAAATTCTATTAATATCTCTTTCATCCTTCTTGTACTTTAATACCTGTATCTCTTATCCCTCCATTTTTTGCCCTCAGTAAATCCTTCACCTCCTCTACTTTCTCTGTGTTCACACTTGGATATAATAAAATCCTCTCTAACCTCTCTTACATTCTGTTCTCTCTCAAGCTTCTAGTTAGTTTATGTCATTCAATCCCCCCATCATTAATGCTATGTAATCATTACCTCTATGAATGCCAGACTCAAAAACTATTGTGTGCTTCGAAGACTGACATAGGTGATGGTTAAATAATATTGCTGCCAAAAGTAATGGTTAACAATACCATTCATTTCATAGGTGGAATTTAATACCGCAACATATATAATCAGTATTAAATAACCAATTTAATATTGTTTATTGTATGCATTGGTTGCTCCTATTGATGATCTCCTAATGGCTCGTGAGGAGCAGGAAATATTAAGGGACAGTAACAGTTCACAGGTTAGAAATTTGGCTTCTGAACTCAGTTTTCCTGAAAAAAACCCAACCCAAGTAAGGAACAGGATAAAACTCCCAATCCAACAGCAAAGACCCACAAAGGAACAACCAGATAGAGATCTCAGGCCAAGAATTCACTTCAATTTAAGAAGCAAGAAGAAGCCCATGCATGGACCCCACCCTGCATCCATGCATGCCCAAGACTCTGGCCCCACCCTGGTAGGTGTGTTGGACACAGCCATGGACCCCAAACCCAGACACCAACCAGGCATCATGCACACCTGCCAAGTCCAGGCATTTTGGGCCCATTCCAACACTAAGGATCCCAGGTCCCACTATAGCATATAGGTTCATCAATTCTAGCCCACACTACACTTTTAGGACACTAGTACCAAGCGATGCACCCCTACCACTTATGTTCAACAATGCAGTAGGCTTCCCAGCAACCCTACCAGGTACCAAGTACAAGTCCTGGAACCTAGATACAAAGATGCAACAAAACAAGGCTCTAGGCAGAAACAGCTTTCCAGAAGGAGGTGGTGGTCATCAAAGAGGTGGTGTCTGACACAACCCCCGACCTGAAAAGAAGAAGAATCTGGAGACATGTCTTGCTTTGACACAGGGAGCCACAATTCAAAGATCCAGAAGAAGCTTTTAAAAGATGAAGAACCAAACTAAAAGAGGTTCACCTCAAACCCACAGCTCCCATAAAAAGGAGCCCATGGTCGAGGAGTAGGATGAAAATCTAGAATAAAATATCAATGATCTCATAGCTAAAAGGAGTAATGAAATAAAAGATTTAATGAAAGGACTAAGTGAAAAAACTCAAGAAGATGAAAAACCACATTATCAAAGAAATACACATACTGAAAAAGGAAGTAACAGCTAAAATCTTCAGTCAATCATATCAGAGGAACCATGGAAGAATTTTATAATAGACTAACTTCAATAGAAAACAGAACCTTAGCTCTTCAAGAAAGAACTGATAATGAGGACAGGCTGAGTAAGCTTGAGCACAAGGATGACAAAAAACAAACAAAAAAATTACAGAACATGAGCAGAACTTTGAAAATGTCTTGGATTAAAATAGAAGAAACAATATAAGAATCTTTGGGATAAAAGAAGAAATCCAAACACAAACAAAATGTGTAAGGTACATTCTAAATGAAATAGTTAAAGAAACTTTTCCCCATGTAAAAATAGAGTCAGATATGCTCATCCAGGAAGCTTATAGGACACCTAATAGGCCTAATCATATGAAAAGCTCACCAAAACACATCATATTAAGAATTTAAAATATGTAAATAAAGGAAAGAATATAAAACCTGTAAGGGAGAAATACAAAATCACATTCAGAGGCAAACCAGTAAGGATCACCTCTGAATTTTGAGCTCCAAATCCAGATGCAAGAGATCCTGGAAGGAGATCTTTGAATGTCTGAATGACCACAACATGCTGCCAAGAAGACTATACCCAGCAAAACTCAATTTAAATTTAATGGGGAAATAAGAACATTTTGCAATAAGATCAAACTTGCAGCATTTGTGATGAGAAAGCCAGCATTATAAATGATTCTCAAAGATAAATTCCAGATAGAAAAACAATCAAACACTCCTCAAAACCCAAAACAAAAGAAATTCAATAAAGGTACATGCTATCAATAGATAAGAAAGAGCAAAAAACTTACTAACACAACACAATGACTATGAACCACAATCACACAACTATTCTAACACTGAATGTGAATGGTCTCAATGCACCAATCAAAAGACACATATTAGCAAATTTGATCAAAACCCCAAATTCAACAATATGCTGCCTACAAGCTAATGATATCCAGACACTCAGAGTGAAAGAGTTGGAAAAAATCTACCATGCGTACAACCCAAGAAAGCAAGATGGTGATGCAATACTTATATCTGACAAAGTAGATTTCAAAAATAAACTAATCAGAAGAAATAAAGACCACTACATCCTAGTAAAGAGAACAATAAAACAGGAAGGTATAACCATCTAAATGTATACTTCAAATACCAATGCTCCCAACTATGTGAATAAATGACTCCATTGTATGAAAACACCTGTGGACATGAACATAATAATACTGGGGGTAAAAATACTCCTCTATCACCAATAGATAGATTGTCAAAGCAAAAGAAAATAATAAAAATAAAGAGATCTCCAGCCTAAACAACTTCATAAATCAAATGGACTTAACAGACATCTGTAGAATATTCCACCCCAAATCAGCTCAATATATCTTCTCAGCAGCACATGGATCCATCTCCAAAACAGATCATATTCTGGTTCACAAAGGAAATCTCAGCAAGTGTAAAAAAGTAGATATTATTCTATATATCCTACCAGACCACAATGCCATGACCCTAGCAATTAATAGCACAAATTATAACAAAAAACACATACACAGGGAGATTGAATAATACTCTATGAAATGAAGCACATATCCAAGAAGATATGAGAGCAGAAATCAAGAAATTCTTGGAAGATAATGAGAATGAACACACAACATATTGAAGCATCTGGGATAGTATGAAAGCATTCTTAATGGGAAAATTCATAGCAATAAGTGCCTACATTAAAAACAGGAGAGATCTCAAATAAATAAGCTCATGCTCCACCTCAATTCCCCATAAAAGGAAGAACACTCTAATCCCAAAGTCAGCAGAAGACAGGAAATAATCAAGATAAGAGCTGAAATCAGTGAATTTGAGAAGAAAACAAATAATAAAAGGAATATATGAAACAAATAATTGGTTCTTCAAAAAATTAATAAAATTGACAGACTCCTAGACAATCTCACTAAAAGAAGGTGGGAAAATAAACAAATAAAATCATCAATGAAAAGGGAGCAATCACCATTGACCCCACAGAAATCCAATGAATTATAAGAACATATTTTGAAAAACTATATTTCTCTCAGAAAGTCTGGAAGACATGGACAAATTTCTAGACATATACAGCATCCCCAAATTGATTTAACACAATGTGGAAATCCTGAACAGCCCAATAACAGGCAATGAAATCCATATAGCAATTAAAACCTTTCCAAAGAAGAAATACCCATGGCCTGTAGGATTCCCTGCTGAATTTTAACACATCTATGAGAAGGAGTTAACACCTCTCCTTATTAAGATATCCCAAGAAATTGAAAAGGAGGGAACTATCCCAAATAATTTTTATGATGAAAACATACTCTCATACTAAAACCCATCAAACACACATCAAAAAAGACAGCTACAAACCATATCCCTGATGAACATCAATGCAATAATCCTTAATAAGGTTCTAGCAAACCACACTCAAAAATACATCAAGAAGATAATTCACCATGATCAAGTGGGCTTCATTCCAACTATGCAAGGCTATTTCAACATATGCAAATCAATAAATGAGCTTTATCATTTAAACAGAATTAAGGACAAAAAACAAATGATCATCTCAATTGATGCAGAAAAAGCCTTTGATAAAATTCGGCACCCATTTATTCTTAAATCTCTAAAGAAGATATGGATCAAAGGAGGTTATCTTAACTATGTAAAGGCCATATATGACAAAACCTCAACTAGTACAATACTAAACAGGGAGAAGCTGAAAACACTTCTACTAAACTCAGGAACAAGATAAGGCTCTCCACTCTCACCACTTTTATTCAACACAGTTCTTTTTTTTTTTTAGATTAATATGGAGTTACAATTGAGGGGGAATCATTATCAAACAATCAAGAACAAATGTATATTTACATAGTTAGCCAAGGCTGATGTCATGTCATGGATGTCGCCCTTGGATTCCCCGTAATTCTATGATTCCCCCAGAAGAACTCCTGTGTTAAATGGACATTTCGTGGCAGTCAGAGATCTCCTTCTGAGATGATTCCCTCATATTCTCTCCCTCCAGTCTCCTTGATATCCTACCTATTCCCTCCCCACCTCCCTGACAACTCGCTACGCCTCCAGGAATCCTAGGCAATGATCACTCTGTGTAAAACTTCATATATTTTGAGGTTATTATTAGCTTAGCCATCTAACATACTCTTTCCAAATGTATTCTAACTTCCACAAATGAAGGAAAACATTCAGCCCTTGAGTCTTTGAGACTGGGATACTTCGCTTAGCATAATTTTTCCATCTCCATCCATTTGGTTGCAAAAGCCATATCATTTTCTCTAATGGCCAAGTAGTATTCCATTGTACATGTGTACCAAAGTTTTTTAATCCACTCATCCAGTGAGGGGCATCTGGGTTGATTCCATAGTCTAGCTATTGTAAATTGAGCTGCCATAAACATTGATGAAGCCATATCTCTATAGTATGCTGATTCTAACTCTTTTGGGAAAATACCCAGAAGTGGGACAAGGTAGTTCCAGCCCTAATTTTTTGAGGAGTCTCCATACTGCTTTGCAGAGTGCCTGAATCAGTTTGCAGTTCCACCAGCAATGTGACAGTGCTCCTCTTTTCCCACAGCCCCTCCAGCATCTGTTGTTATTGGTGTTCTTCATTTTTACCACTCTAACAGGAGTGAGGTGAAATCTCATTGAACTTTTGATTTGCATTTCTCTTATTGCTAATGATGTAGAGCATTTTCTCATATATTTATGGGCTTTCTAAACTTCCTCTGGTGAGAAGTTTCTTTTCAGATCCATGCCCCATGTATTGATTGGATTATTTGTGATTTAGGTGTTTAGCTTTTTTAGTTCTTTGTATATTCTGGATAATACCCTCTGTCCGAGGTGTAGCAAGCAAAGATTTTCTCCCATTCCGTAGGTTCTCTCTTGACAGTCTTGACTAAATCTTTAGCTGTGCAAAAGCTTTTTAGTTTAATTGCATCCCATTCATTTATTCTTGACTTTACTGCTTTTGCCATGGGAGTTTTGTTAAGGAAAGCATCACAGAGTCCTATGTCCTGCAGCGTTGATCCTACTTCTTTTTCTAGTGAATTTAAAGTTGCTGGCTTAATATCCAGAACTTTGAACCTTTTGATCTAATTTTTGTGCAGGGTCAAAGGTAAGAATCCAGCTTCAGTTGTCTACACATGGCTGTCCAATTTGTCCAACACCATTTGTTGAACAGTCTTTCTTCCACAGTATGCTTTTGCCCCCTTTATCAAATATCAAATAGTTAATGATATGGGGCCTCATCTCAGAATCTTCTATTATATTCCATTGGTCTTCCATTCTGTTTTGATACCAGTACCATGCTGTTTTTGTTATTATGGCCCTGTAGTATAATTTCAGGTCAAGAATTGTGATACCCCCTACTTCTTCCTTTCTGCAGAGTAATGTTTTGGCTAATCTGGGTCTTCTGTTATTTCATACTAACTTGAGAATTACTTTTTGTATATCCGTGAAGAATGACACTGGTATCCTGATGGGGATTGCATTAAATCAGTATAGGGATTTGGGTAGAATGGATATTTTTATTATATTTATTCTGCCTAACCATGAGAATAGAATGTTTTTCCATCTACTCAGGTACTCTGTAATTTGCTTTTTTAGTGTTTGATAGTTTTCAATGTAGAGGTCCTTAATGTCCTTTGTAAAGTTGATGCACAAGTACTTCATTTTTTGAAGGATATGGTGAATTGGAGAGATTTCCTGATTTCTTCTTCTGTGGATTTGTTGCTGGAGGAAAGGAAAGCAAGTGACTTACTGGTGTTGATCTTATAGCCAGTCATTTGGCTGAAATTGCCAATAGGATCTAGGAGTTTTCTGGCTGATGTTATTGGGTCTTCTAGGTATAGAATCATGTCATCAGCAAATAGAGATAACTTCCTCTTTTCCTATACGAATTTCTTTGATTTCCTCATCTTGCCTGATAGCTCTGACAAGGGTTTCAAGGACTATATTGAACAAGAGTGGGGAGAGTGGACAGCCTTGTCTTTTTCCTGAATTCAGTGGAAATGCTTTCTGTCTTTCTCCATTGAGGATAATGTTGGCTATGGGTCTGTCATAAATGGATCTGACATAGTTAAGGTATCTCCCCTTGATCTCTATCTTCTTCAGAGTTGTGAGCACAAAGTGCTCAAAGTGCTGTTGAGTTTTATCAAAGGCATTTTCTGCATCAATTGAGATGATTACATGATTTTTGTTTTTAATTCTATTTAAGAGGTGAATTACATTTATTGATTTGCGTATGTTGAACCAGCCTTGTTTTCCTGGAATGAAGCCCACTTGCTCACGATGTATTATCTTTGTAATGTGCTTTTGTATCCAATTAGCTAGAATTTTGTTAAGGATTTTTGCATCAATGATCATCAGGGAAATTGGTCTGTAGTTTTCTTTTCTTGACATGTCTTTGTTGGGTTTTGGTATTGGTATAGTATTTGCTTCACAGAAAGTGTTTGGGAGAACTTTCTCATGTATTCATTGGCTTGATCAATCTCCTCTGTTGAGAAGTTTCTATTTAGCTATTTGACCCATTTATTAATTGGGTTGTTTGTGTTTTTGTAGTTGAGATTTTTGAGGATTTTGTAGATTCTGGATATGAGGCCCCTGTCAGAGGAATCATAGCCCATGATTCTCTCCATTTCCATAGGAAATCTCTTGACTCTTTTGACTGTTTCCTTGGCAGTACAAAAGCTTTTTAGCTTTATGGCATCCCATTCACTCATTTTTTACTTTGCTTCCTTTACTTTAGGAGACATGTTTCCAAATCACTAGTAATCACAGAAATGCAAATGAAAACTACATTAAGATATCACCTTATGCCAGTCAGAATGGCAAAAATGAAGAAAATAAACAATTAATAGATGCTGGAGGTGCTGTGGAGAGATAGGCTCACTAACACACTGTTGGTGGAGCTGCAGACTGGTACAGCCCCTCTGGAAAGCAGTGTGGAGAATCCTCAAAAATCTAGGGATGAGCCCACCATACCACCCTGCTATTCCACTCCTGGGTATTTTTCCAGGGGATTTAGAATCAGCTTATTATAGTGACATAGCAATATCTATGTTCATAGCAGCTAAATTTATAATTGCTAGATTATGGATACAACCCAGATGTCCCTCAGTCAATGAATGAATCCAAAAACTGTGGTACATTTATACCATGGAATTCTACACAGCAATTAGAAACAATGATATTGCAGCCTTTGAAGGTAAATGGATGGCTATGGAAGAAATTATGCTGAGTAAAATCAGCTTAAACCATAGAACCAAGGGTCGAATGTCTTCACTCATCTGTGGAGGCTAGAACTAGACCCTGGCCATTGAGACAGGTGGTCTAGTATCAAGTGTTAAATCCAGATAGGTGTAATGTTATACAACCTAATACACTTTTAGAGATATTGTGGGAAGGGGAAGGGAGGGATATGGGTGGGTAATTGGGGGGGCACTCCCTGGGGGTAATTCTAATATCCAGAATCTACACACATTTTATATTATTTTGTTAAAAACTTGTATGTTTGTTCTATAATAAATCTCTCAACAAAAAAGTGTTTGGGAGTTTTCCCACTCTATCAATTTCATGGAAGAGCTTGTAGGGGATGGGTGATAGCTCTTCTGTGAAGGCTTGGTAGAAATCTGCTGTATGTACATCCAGTCCTGGGCTTTTCTTTTTTGGAAGACCTTTGATTTCTGCTTCAATTTCACTATCTGTGATAGGTTGGTTTAGATTTTCAATGTCCTCCTGTGTTAATGAGGGGATGTCATAGGTGTCCAAATACCAGTTGATGTCCTCCAGATTATCAAACTTGGCAAAGTATAAATTTGCATAATAAGTTCTGATAATCTTCTGGATTTTGACTTAGTCTCTGGTGATATCACCATTTTTGTCTTTGATTTTGTTGATTTGCTTCACTTCATTCTTCCTTTTAGTGAGGTTGGCAAGGGGTCTGTTGATCTTGTTTATTTTTTCAAAGAACAAACTCTTTGTTTTATTAATAATTTGTATTGGTTTTTTGTTCTCAATTTCGTTGATTTCAGCTCTGATTTTAGTTATTTCCTATCTTCTATTTGCCTTAGGATTGGATCGTTCCTCTTTTTTCAGGTGTTCAAGTTGTAGCAGAAAGCTATTTTTCTGGGCTTTTTCAAGATGTTTGATGTATGAACTCAGTGCTATAAATTTACCTCTTCAGAATGCCTTCATACTGTCCCAGAGATTTTATAATGTTGTTAACTCATTCTAATTCAATTCCAATAATTTATTAATTTCTATTCTCATTGCCTCTTTTATTCATCCTTCATTTGAGAGGGAATTACTCAATTTCCAAGTATTTGAGTAGTTTCTGTTGTTTCTTTTGTTGTAGATTGCTAAGATCATAGCATTATGATCTGACAGAATACATGGGGTTATATCCACTTTTTTATATTTGTTAAGTTTATCCCGGTGAACTAGGATGTGGTATATTTTAGAGAAGGATCCATGTGCCACTGAGAAGAAGGTAAATTCAGCTGTCTTAGGATGGAACATTATGTAGATGTCTGTTAAATCTGATTCATTAATAGAGTCGTTCAGATTGGAGATGTTTTTATTAATTTTTTGTTTTGATGATCTGTCTAGTGTCAATAGTGGTGTACTAAATTCCCCCAGTATTATTGTGTTGAGATCAATGGGGGGATTAATGTCCTTAAGTATGTTTTCCATATATTTGGAGGTTGTAATTGAGGGCATAAATGTTAATTACTGTTATATCCTCTTGGTTAACTGTCCTTTTTAGTATGACAAAGTGTCCCTCTTTGTCATTTCTGACAGGTTTTATCTAGAAATTAATTTTATCAGAAATTAGGATCACCAAACCAGCTTGCTTTTTGGGGCCACAGGCCTGGTAGACATTTTGCCAACCTTTCACTATTTTTGAGTGTTAAGTGTGTCTCTTTTAGACAACATATTATTGGATTTTGTTTTTTAATCCAGTGAGCCAGTCTGTGTCTTTTTATTGGGACATTAAGACTATTCACACTCAGAGTTAGAATAGATATGGGAGGCTGAGCCTCAGACTTTGTGACTATTACAGAGTTTTGAGTCATCTTGGAAGTAATTTGTGTGTAATATGGTTATTGGCTTGCCCTTGTTTAAGGATTTAGGGTATTGTTAGCATTTCCTTCTGAATGAGGAATACCCTTGAGAATATTCTGTAGTGCAGGATTTGTGTTCATGTATCTGCTAACTTGAGTTTATCATTGAAGTATTTAACTTCCTCATCATTTTTAAAGCTGAGTTTTGCAGAGTATATTATTTTGGGTTGAAAATTGCTGTTTCTAGAAACTTGAAAAATATTATTCCAAGCTCTTCTGGCCTTCATTTTTTGATCTGAAAAATCCATAGGGATCCTAATTGGTTTGCCTCTGAATGTGATTTGGGGCTTTTCTCTAGCTGCTTTTAGAATTCTTTCTTTAATTTCTCTGTTATTCATTTTGTATATGATATGTCTTGGTGAATTTCTCTTTTGATTAGGCCAGTTTGGTGTTCTATAAGCTTCATGGATGTGATATTCGGGGTCAATTGTAAGGTGAGGGAAGTTCTCATTTATGATTTTGCTTAAAAGATTATTTTTTGTTAATTTTTTATTTTTGAACAACCATACAAGTTTTTAACAAAATAATATAGAATGTGTATATATTCTGGATATTGCAATTACCCCCAGGAGTGCCCCCCAATTACCCTCCCTTATCCCGCCCTTCCCCTTCCCACTATATCTCTAAAAAAAGTATTAGGTTGTAAAACATTACATCTTATCTGGGTTAATTCCTTTTGTTTGTTCTTTGGAGTTTTCATCCAGGCCAATGACTCTCAGGTTATTTCTCCACATCTTGTCAGATATTATTTGGTGGTTCTGATCATGTATTGAAAGTTTCTTCTCTTGTCTGTGCTCTTTGAACTTGATATTGCTTAGCCTATCTGATGTACATTCTTCAAGAGCTGAAGTTCTATTTTCAGTGGGGTTTACTCTGGTGTTAGTATCTTCCAGTGAAGATATGATTTGGTTGACCGTGTTCTTCAATTCTGATAGCTCTGCTTCATCTCTTTTCAGGAAGTCCAATTCTTTGTAGAGCTGATCTTTCATCTCATGGAATTGCTCCCTTATTTCCTTATAAAAGTTGTCTCTCATCTCTTGAAATTGTTCTCTGATCTCTTTCCTTAATTCTTCTTTCAATTCTTTAATTGAGTTACTAATCATAATGCTGATACAATATCTTTGGTTTTCATCTAGGGCCCTGGCCATGGGATTCTTGGGTGGTGAACTGAGAGGTTGAAGAGGAGAGCTATTTCCCCTTTTCCTCATTTTCAGAAACAGGGGGTGTGTCTTGAAGTTTGACCATGTTATTCTTGTAGGGGTAATTGGAGCTTCTTATGGTTTTGTTTCATTGGGATGGGGTGTTAATTGGGCAGCTCAGACCTATAGGTGCCAGACCAATCAGTGAGCACTTGAGAGCCTATAGGTACATATACTAGACAGTTTCAACTAAAACAGTTAAGATGATGATTAGCACCTATAGGAGTTTTCTTTGAGAGTTCTCTCGTGACATATTATGATAGCAAGCAAGTACCCATTTTGAAGAATGTCTCTTCCGTTTTCAAGTCCTCTGTAAGTAGGAAGAAGAAATGACTAGGAAGTCAAGGAGGTGAATTGGGGAGATAAATTAGAATACCTGAGTTAGAATAAAGAGGAACAAGGGATTAGGGGGAGTATGTTATTTGATTAAGAATAAGGAAAACATAGAAATGGGGTGTGGGTGCGGTAAAGACTTTGGGTGAGGAAAAAAAAACAGGAATTTAGGAATTGCCAGAGTACAGGGGAAGAAGAGATTAGTATGGGGCATGGTTCTCTTCACCCATAGGA
>PVKS010050540.1:0-11501 GCA_004027875.1 Aplodontia rufa
CCTAGTACTGCAAATAAGTAAATAAATACGGGTAAAAAAGGAAGGAAGGAAAGAGGAAGGAAGTAGGGAGGGATGGAGGAAGGGAAAGAAGGAAGTAGAGAGGGAGGGAGATGGAAAGAAAAAAAAAGAAATATAACCCCAGATCATGCATGCAGGCTCACACACCTGGGACAAGAGATAGGAGGATGTGAAACAGTCAATAACCAGCTTCTTTAGGAGAGGCCCACAGGTCATGTTGTTTGTCCCTATTTATTAAAGGTAGTCCAAGATAGGGCAAGGATGCAATTTTCCAGCTTGCCCCTTTAGTGATACTTGATATTTTTTCACTAGTTCCTTAATTATCTCTATGTGTTTAATTTACTTTGCAGATAATTTAGAGGAAAAAAACCCTAAAATCTCAGACCTTGGGAAAAAAACCTTTAGACACTGTCTAATCCAGTCCTTTATTTTACAGAGAGAATCTAATGGCTAGCATGAGGAAGGTCCTTAAACAAGATCACATGGCATAAAATGGGGAGAGAGAAAGACAGGCCCAGTGTTCCTTGCAATTACCTAGGGTTCCACTCCCTTCATCTTCTTTCTCCCTGAGACCCTACCAACCAAAAGCCCTTTGGACCTCTTTTCCATCCAGGCCTCTTTCCCTGTCACTCAAAGTGTGCTGGGGGAGCAACAGTGGACTTGTATCAATAAAACAACAAGAACAACAGCTTGGTATTAAAGAACACTTTAGATGCTACCATGTGTCAGGCAGTTTGTGAAACACTTCTGTGTATGTATATTATCTCATTTAGGCCACACAATAACCCCCCCAAAATAGGGAGGGTTATCCCCAGTTTTTAAGTGAGGAAACTGAGGATCAGAAGAAAGGTTATTTCCTTAAAGATACACAATGGCTGGTAGAGGCAGCATTTGAAATCAGATCTCTCTGATCCCAAAGCACACAGTCTCCTAAGCCAAATATTAATATCTAATTCCTGAAAGTTTGGGATTACCCAACCATTTCTTGTCTTCACTGAACAGACACGGAAACAGGAAGCTAGAGAGAGGATTGAACTTGTCCATGGACACAGAGCTAGTAAGTGGCACAGTCAGCCCCGTGTTCTGTCTCTCCAGCTACGCAGAGCTGGCTGTGCACATGGACACAGCCCCAGTGTCAGAAACTTTCTAGGCTGTGTTTGCCTAGTGAGTAGGATGTATAGCATCTCCACACATAGCTGAAGTCCCTAGGCCTCCCAGGGCTGCTTTCATTCACTGGAGCTAACAGACCTGAGAGCAGAGAGAGGCAGCCAGCAAAGCCACAGGGTCTTCTGTCCATTCCCATCCCAGGGAATGTCCTTCATCTGACCTTTCCAGGGACTTTTTGTGTCTGCCCAAAAAGAAAAAGATAAAAGTCAATGCAGGAATACACAAGAGAGGAGGAAAGGGGTCCTGATCTAGAGCATCCTCTGCCAGAAGAAAAAGATCTAGAGCCAGAACCCAGAAACCAGCTTGTCTGAACACATGCTTATGAAGGTGCAGCATCTATGTGTCTGTGTAGGATGTATGCATAGGTGCACAGTGTGAGACTTGGATCCTGCAGATGCACACAAAGGTGTGTGTACCTGTGTGTGCTAGTCAAAATATATTAAGACAGGTAACCTCAAAGAGAAAAGTGTAAGTGGAGGAATGGGCACAAGATGTATATTTTTGTGTATATATATGTACACATGTGGATGTGCAGGTATCTAGGCATAGGTCAGATGTAAGAGTGGATGTAAATGAGTTTCTTATTTTTATTTATGTATTTGTGTATAGATATTTGTGAATATAAAAAGACATTTATGCATCAGCACCTAAGTCATATGCATATATATGCAGGTACATATAAACATGTGAACATATGAATAGGTGAAAAAGAATTTAAATGTGTATTAGCATGTATCAGTGCTCTATACATGTGTGTAGGCACACAAGTGAGTTTGCATATATAGGATGTGTATATACTGGAATTCATGTGGAACTATATGTAAAAACATGTAAGAAAGACATACAGTATGTGAGAGTGTATGTGTGTGTGTTGACATCCTTTGGGCTTAAACCCAAGTATTTCATTATTAGGACATGCGCCACCGCATCTCTTGCTGAACATCAAGTTAGTGTGAACAATGAGAGGTGGCCAGAACCCCTGGTCATTGCTATGCAACTAAAACCCACAAGTTTGGTCCTATGTGTAGATATTAACAATGGACAGTGCTAAACCAGGAGCCAAGAGACCAGGCACACTTGTCAGCTTCATTACTATGATGAAATACCAACTTATAAAGGGAAAAGTTTTATTTAGCTCACCATTTTGGAACTTCAAAGGCAAGGTGCCAGCATTGGCTTAGTTGTGTAGAGAATGACAGATGGTGATGCACCATAGTGGGAGCATGTATAGAAACAAAACAGACACATCTCTAACCAGAGCAGAGAGACAGAGACTAGGGTCCCACAGTCCCCTTAAAGGGCACACCCTTGACGACCTAAGGACCTCCCTCTAGGCCTCACCTCCTATAGGTTCCACCACCCTCTACAGCACCTTCTGGGGAGTTTGGGGGGACACTCATCCAAACCACAGCACCAGGGTTTGAGTTGTAGCTCTGTCACTGTACAACACCTATGAACCTCAGTGTCCCCCAGGTAACTTGCTCTACAAATGGTGTATAGGATTACACAGAGGAATGGGTATGTAAGCAGGCTGGAATGGTGGCTTAGGGGTAGAGTGCTTGCATGGCATGCACAAAGACCTGGGTTTGATCCCTAGACCCACATACCCAAGTAAGTGGAGGAAAAACAAAAAAAACATATTTAAAAAATAGTTATGTAAGCCTTCTGTGAATGCTACAGAAATGTAAAGGATTAATAACTACTGAACTAATCAGCCAAGGGTTCCAACCTATAAAAACATGGAAGTGCCTTTCTGGTTGGTTGGTTGTTTTCATTTGCTGTTCTCTGTTTCTTCGTGTATTCCACTCCCTTATTAAGGTCCTCTATATGCTAAACATGGTTGAGGCTCTAGGGATGGAGTTCCATTTTAGTCTTTAAGCTAGTTTTTTTTTTTAGCAGAAACAAATAAGCCCCCAAATATCAATGTCTTAAAACAACAAATATTCATCCCTACTACAAAGTCTGCTGCATATCTAGAGGACTGTCCAAGGCTACTCAGATAGTGGCGCAGTACTGTTTCCACATCAACTCACAATTTCTCATTTGTCATTAAAAGCAACACTCAGCAAAGGGTTACACACTGGTACACTATTCGGTTTGGGCCACCATAACAAAGTGCCAAAGACTGGGTTGCTTAAACAATAGAAATTTCTAGAGGCTAGAAATCCAAGATCCAGGTGCCATCGAGGTTGTTTCTGGTGAGGTCCCCTCTTTCTGGCTTGTAGACAGCTGTCCTCTCATTGTATCCTTATAGGGCTTCTTTTCTCTGCGTACAGAAAAAGAAAAAGACAAACTCTCCTTCTAAGGACAGCAATCCTATTGGATTAAGACCTTACTCTTTTTTTTTTTAATAGAAAGGGACAGTGAGAAAAAAAGAGAGAATCAATTTTGTTTAGGTCTTCATGTGGCTTTTGTTGCTCTGAGACTTCATTGAACTCAGGGCCTTGTGCATGCTAGGCAAGCACTATAACCACTGAGCCACCCCTCCAGCCCCCAGGCTTTACCCTTATGAACTCTCTTTATCTCCTTGAAGACTATCTTAAATAGTCACACTGGGTGTCAAGGTGTAATCTTACGAATTTTAGAGGGACGTAAACAGTCACTCCATAACAATAGGCGAATAATTTTTTTGTTTGCTCTTTTTTTTGTTTTTTTTTTTACCTACAAATGACACAGACCACTTCTCACATTTTACTATTCAAAGAAGACACATGGCCCTGTCTGGAAAGTATTTTAATCCTCCCATGTTTTTAGAAGTAAAGAGAAACAAGACATCATGGAATAGTAGGTCTCTGTTTTTAAGGAATCTGTTGGGCAAGGAAACCAAATAGAGACTGATGAGTGGGATTACATGGGTATGTGCAGGATGCTATGGAACACAGAGAATAATAATAACCAACAGTACTATTAGCTAACACTTACTGAATACATATTATGCACCAAGCACTATGAAAGTACTGCTTTGTGATTTGGAGCAATTTTGATGCAGGAGCAATCTGATCGTGCTATTCTCCATGTTAAAATCTTCCAGGAGAGAAGAGTTTCATGGGATAACCCAAAGGATGAAGGGCTTTGGGGGAAAAAAATTAATCTGTGCTCAGTAGTGCCAAAAGAGGAGAAAGGTCAAGTAAGAAAAGAATAAGAGAATAAGGGCTGGGGATGTAACTCAGTGGTAGAGCACTTGCCTAGCATGTGTGAGACCCTAGGTTCAATTACCAGCACTGAATGAATGAATGTATTAATTAATTAAATGAATAAAGGAAAAGAGAATAGCATCTACAGGTTTTGCAAAGCAGTATAGAAGGGAGGGAACTTGTATGAAATTAGGAAAGTAATTTCAGAGGCATAAAGAAAGCAAAAGGCAAATGGATACAAAGACATTATACAGATAATGTCTTTCAAAAAGCTCTTCTGTGAATAAAGTATGAAGTTTTGTATTAGTGTTTGTCATTTATTGAATCTTTTTATGAAAGCCAGATAATTGTGGTTAATGAATTATGGTAATTAGGGCAAATAACACAACAGTCTCATTTTATAGATGAGGAAAATGAGACTCAGAGAGTCTTGATACACACAATCTTTTCCAGCTGATAAAAACATGATAAGGATAAAAACATGGGGGGAAAAAAACATGAGAGAATTAAAAAAAGCATTTATGGACCCCAGGCCACCTGACTCCTGGAGCACTGTTCTTGCCCTGGTCCATTGCGAAGTGTGAGGCCCAAGGGAAGATGGCAGCTAAATGTATATAGTTCAGTGGTACAGCACTTGCCTCCCATGTGCAAGGACGTGGGTTCCACGCCCAATACTATAAGTAAAGAGAGAAGATGGTAGAGCCCCATAAAGATATAACCTCATCCTGGTCTTCTGCCTCTCTAATAAGAGGCTAAGTGGTATTTATTCAATTCTATCAGAACATTTACCATAAGGAAACCCTGCCCATCCATCCCTTGGGGTATTTGCAAACAAGACCTCAATATGTAGGAAAACAGCTACCAGTACAAGGAAATTAAAAGGTCTTATACCCAACCACAAATATTAACACACTGGCCAGGAAGCAGTCACTTTGCATTGCCAACCTTCTTGGGAATCAATAGATTGAATGAAAAAGCTATTCTGAATCAAAGAAATAAAATTTAAATCCATCTACTCTTTTCCATCTTTGCTGCTGTCAACTCTACTTAAAATTGACTTCATCTCTTTCTTGCTGGACAAAAACACCTAACTCACTCCCTCCACTACACCTGTCCCTTTCCACTTCCTATTATTACTTGGGGATTCATTTTAAACCCCAGGTCATAGAATTCTCCTGCCTCCTAATACTGTTACTATATTCTGTTCCCTCTGCCCAAAATGACCTATACATGTGGCTCCTTCTCATCCTTTAACTCTCAGCTCAGACGTCTCTTTGGAGAGCCTTTTCCCTACCCTCTACCTAAAAATTGTGCCCCCCTTCTATTACTCACAATCATCCCACCATGTTCTATGATCCTCAGAGCAATATATAACATTTCGAAGCTACTTATTTATTTGTTGCCTTGTGCTTTTTCATTAAGAGCAAGGGACTTTGTCTCTCACAATCAGATCTACATCTCCAGGGCCCAACACTTTGCTTGAATCATAGGAGCTAATCAGTACTGTGAAAAGAATTAACCTTAAATGTTCTCTAGTCAAACTCTCATCTGTTTTTAGAATCCCTGCCACAAACATCATGGCTAAGTAGTTCCTACTTGCATGCCTCCAGTAATGGAGATTCCACTACCTCACACAGCAGTCCTTTCATCTTTGGTTCAAATCTCCATTTACCAATGGCTTTAGTCCTTAACCCAGTACCACACAGAACCAATCTACTTACCTGACAAATAAATGAAGTTGGCTCTCTGGACACCTCCCATACCTGGCTTCTTCAACCATTCTCTCTGGTTGTCAATCCCTTCACTACCTGGGGTCCTCTCCTTAGATTGCATCTGTGTGTTGATTTCCATCTTGAGGTGAAAAGCCAAGAAACAAACCCAGGAGTGGTCAGAGCAGAGCAAAGGGAAGGCCATCATCATCCTTATTCCAGGATAGTGAATTTTAAAGAATTGCTTTTAAAAGCTGTCCTACCTCTACAGTTCATGTAGCATGTTCATAGAGATTTTTTAAATTAAAAAAGGGGGGGCTTATTCTGCTGAAGTGGAATAATAGCCAGGACTCTCATTCTCTTGGCCTCTTTCCAATTTCTGTGTTCCCCAGGAAGCCCTCGGGAAACTTCTGCAGAACCCTAAGGACCCTAAAATCTATTTCTCTGCATTTCACCTCAAAGATCTTTCAAGTTTGGTAACTGTGCCACAATATTGACTCACAGTATGTTTATAGACAACAATACTTTGAAACATTTTTTGAGTACCTGAGTAATTCTTGTAAACAATCATTTGCAATTAGTCCAATACAAAAGAGAGCAAGAGAGAAATGAAAATGCTCCTGCTTTGCCCTCCCCTCGATTCCCATTACCTACCTGAGTTAACCACTACAAATAAAATGCAGTGTACACCCTGTGAGTCACCTTTCCTTGATTATACATTAAAGTACACATACATGCCTTTGAATAAACAGCATTATGTAATACAATTTGCTTTTCCAACTCGCACCATAGCTGGGCATCTCTCTCAACACCACCTTAAGGTCTACTTCATTCTCTTTAACTCTCTAGAGATCATGAAACTTGGAAATATGGGAGAGAACATAATAAATGGCTTATTAATACTACATTAAATACATGATAAAACAATACTATTTATGCTTCAACTTTGCCCTGTAACATTCCATGATGTGGACACACCACCATTTCATGGTATTTAACTATTTTCTTCATGGTGTAGGTCTGTCCAACTTTTCACTCTTAGGAGTAATACCACAATGAACATTTTTCTGCATAATTCTATGTGCATTGATAGATTTTATTACCCAGTTCCTTTCCAGAGAAGCTTTAATAATTTACATTCCTTACAATAGTGTTCATTTCTCTTCATCCTTGACAATCCAAAATATTGTCAAGCTTCTTTCTTCATCAAATGTGACTTTAAAAATGGTGCCTCATTATCATTTTTAATTTGTACTCTGAATTCCTAGTGAATTTGAACATCTTTGCACATTTGGAATCTAATTCCCTATGGACTATTTGTTGGTTGTCTAACTCTATTTTTCTCTGATTAGGTAGCAAAGATTCCAATGTCATTTGTTAAATAGACATTATTTCTCCACCATAATTTGAAATGTTACTTTTCTCATAAGCTAAATTCCATATATACATTACTAGCTTCTAATTCCAGTTTATTGCTTCATTGTTCTGCCTGTTCCTAGACCCACCAATACTTTAATCACTCTAACTTAAACTATATGTTCATATCCAGTAGAAAAAGCCCTTCGTTGTTTTTTTACAAGGTTTTCTTGATCTTTCCAGTCCGTTCTCTTTCATATAAAATTTAGAATCAGCTTTTTAAGACCTATAAAAATCCCCTCAGATTTTGATTGGGACTGCATTGAGTTTATGGGTTAACTTGGTAAGAAACAACACTTTTACAGTATTTTGTAAACATGGTATGTTTCTCCATTTATATAGGTTTTCCTTTATTCCTTTCCATAAAGTTTTAGAGTTGCTGGGTTTCATAATGTATACAACTCACACATTTCTTGTTAGGTTTATTTCTAGATATTTTATGAAGTTAGCTGCTCTTGTCAGAAAGTTCTTTTTTGTTGTCATTACTGCTTTTTCCACTGTAGCTTTCATCTTTCTATACGGTTTGTATTGGGTTACTTCTGTACTCTTGTGTTTGGGAGATCCAACAAAAAATCTGTCAAATATCATTCAGTTATGTATGGCTCAACTACAAAGCCTTGGTAAACTAAGCCTAAGAGAGGGCAAAGGAGTAAGCCCACAAAAAAATGCCATTAGATTCTTTTTCAGGCAGAAAAAGTGATTAAAAGCAGTCTTGGCATCATCTGCTGGATGACTCTATCCCAATATGCCACCAAAGGAGGCATCACAATCATGACTTGGTAACAGCCCAGAGTGTAGCTTTCCAGCAGATCAAATTCAAAGTTAACTCTTGACAATCAAACCCACAGAAGACAGAGGTGGCAAAATCAGACTGCCAAGTATTTCAGTTCACAATGAGGCTTTCCATTCTAGTACTAGAAATGTTCATGTCCTCCATGAGTATGTTCCCAGGAAAGTGAAGTAAAAGTTGCTTTTGGCATATACACAAGTGGAGGAAAGAGAAGTAAACAGCCTTGAGGGAAATTTTATTTAAGACAGAGGGAGATCTAAGAAACCATGCTTGCTTCACCACATAGATAACCTCTTTCCACTGACCAGAAAGTTGGATGCTCTAGACATGGCAATGCTATCCCCCGGATGCTGCCAGACTGCCAACTACAAATTTGTTTCTAGAACTGCCCTTTCTTGTGCTATATTATGAATTCATGCATTTATAAACAGTTCTCTAAATGAGATGCAATACAATAAATTAGGGCTCTACTGCTTAAACTAAAATGCATTCCTGTACTAAAATACTGAGATCATACATGGATCATTTTAATTGATGCTGGACCTCTCCAAATTCCTTTATTGCATATTCATCTCTGTTATCAGTTTAGCTCTCAGAGGGTGATCTTATTTCCTGTGTTTTCAAGTTTGCTCTGGCACTTTGAATTAGCAAGCCCGTTCTCTCCTAACCTGGTAAGAAATCTGCTGCTAGTCTAGTGAGGATTCTATTACATATGAGTTGATTTTTTCATTTTTTAATAGCATTTTCTCTTTCTCTTTGACTTTTGACAGTTTGATTATAATGTGCCTCAGAAGAACCTTTTTGGTTTGAGTCTATTTGGGGGCTTTAGAGCTTCCTGGATGTGGATATCCATATCTCTTTCATTAATTGGGAAGCTTACAGCTATTATTTCAGTAAATGGATTTTCTATGCTTTTCCCTATAACTTCTCCTTCTAGAATGCCCATAATATAAATAAATACATGTTCACTTTTTGTCCTATAAATTTTCATTTTTTAAGTTCAGAAATTCAGTCTACTTAATCTATTCTGCTATTGAGACTCTCAATTATATTTTTATTTTTCTGGGTTTCAATCATGAGCTCCAAGATTTCTGTTCTTTTTTTTTTTCATGATATCTCTGTTGAATTTCTCACTTCATTTCTCAGATCATTATTTATGTCATGATTTTGTTGCATTACCTTTACTTTCTAATACCTTACTGGGTTGTCTTACAATCATTATTTTGAATTCCCTTTCAGGCAATTTGTTGATTTTCCCTTTTGGGGGCCTGATACTAGAGAATTGCTGTGTTCATTTAGAAGTGTCATGCTTCCTTGCTCTTTCATGTTGTGAATGTGTGTATGTGTATTGATATTTGAGCATTTGTGAGTGACCTCTTCCAATTTTATAGAATAGCTTTTGTAGGGACTATTCACTGGATGGGTACATAGTAACATAGACTCTATGTGATTTATTCAGCATAATCAATGCTTTGTTCTCAATATGGTGCTATGTTGCAGCAGTTTGGTCCCACTGAGTGAGGAGGAAACTATGTGAGTTTCTGCTCTGAAGCAGTACAACCTTATAGACTCCAAGCAGTTCTGTAAACATGACTATGGCTCCTCACTGGGGCTAGTGAGGCCTGTGGAACTCTCCTATAACTAGGAAAACAGATGACCACTGTAGTAATGGGGACCACTGGAGATCTCTTTTCCCTCCAAAGAGAAGTATCTCCTGCCTCCAAACTGATCCTGCCTGAGAAACCAGTGGTTATGGTTTAGTTATTAGGTGCCCCCCCAAAAAAGCTGATGTGTGAAACAATGCAAGAATTTTCAGATATGAAATTATTACATTATGAAAGATATAACCTGATATGGGCAGTAACTTAGACAGATAGGGTGTTGCTGGAAGTAAGTCACTGGTGGCGTGCCTTTGAGGTTTGTATTTTGTCCTCAGAGAGCAGAGCTCTCTCTGCTTCTTGGTTGCCATGTCGAGCTGCTTTCCTCCACCACACTCTTCCACTCTTCCCTCCTTTAAGTTGTTCTTGTCAGGTCTTTTGGTCATAACAATGCAAAATCTGACTAAAGCACCAGTGTCACAGAGGGAGGGTGCTTTGCTCCCCTCTTTATGTATCTGAATTTCCATGTCTTACAGTGTTCCCATCTATCCTATGCTGAATTCCAGTGTTTTTTGTCTCCTCAAAGTATAGTTATTTGTTTGTTATTTTGATTTTTCTTTGGAGGAGATGAGCACTAGGCACATCTGTTTAGGATTCTCAATGATTTTCTTTCCATGTTTGCTAGTGGAATATCTCATGACTATGGCCATATCCTTCCTCTTTCTGGTTAATATCTGCCCTTCGATTTGCACCCTTATGGCAACCAATTATAAATTCGCCTCATTGTTCAATATCCCAATCCAAAGTCCTCTACCTGATAATGACTATAAGGATATTTATGAGCAAACCTGTCACACATGCTCAGTGGAGTCCTAGTATGCTCTGTCTACTCTATATCCTTCATTTAACCAAAAGTCAGTTTTAACTTTTATATCTAATATTGAATAATATTTTTTTAAAGAAAGAGGGGACAGTGAGAAAGAAAGAGAGGAGCAATTTTTTATTTAGCTTTTCATGTGACCATCATTCCTTGGACATTTTGTTGCGTACATGGTGCTAGGGTCTGAACTTGCGTACTCGCATATACCAGGCAAGTGCTGTAACCACCAAGCCACCTCTCCAGCCCCTGAAAAATAATTTTAATGATATGTTTTAAATACTTAATAAAATGCTTACTATTTAAATGCTAAATACTTAATTTTAAAATATTTAATTGAAATATTTCAACATAATAAAAAAATTTTTTATTTTTTATTTTTGAACAACCTTACAAGATTTTAACAAAATAATATAAAATGTGTATATATTCTGGATATTGCAATTACCCCCAGGAGTGCCACCCCAATTACCCTCCCTTATCCCACCCTTCCCCTTCCCACTATATCTCTAAAAAAAGTATTAGGTTGTAAAGCATTACATCTTATCTGGATTTAACACATGCTAATAGAACAACTTTCTCATTTTCCAGGTTCTAGTCCCCACCTCCACAGATGAGTGGAGACAATCGACCCTTAGATCTCTGGGTTAAGCTGATTTTACTCATCATGATCTCTTCCATAACCATCCATTTACCTTCGAAGGCTGCAATATCATTGTTTCTAATTGCTGTGTAATATTCCATGGTATAAATGTACCACAGTTTTTGGATCCATTCTTCCAGTGAGGGACA
>PVKS010050541.1:0-11499 GCA_004027875.1 Aplodontia rufa
TTATTATCAGAAGGTTTGTAAGAAATATAGGGAGTATTTTCCCTTTCTTTGGTTATTTTAGTCTCTTTCAAGTTTGTGATTAGTGAATCCCTGATTTAATGATGATCAACTGAAGTTTCTGGACTTCCTGCAAAGCCTGGGATTAAATCCAGATCTGTGCATTTTCACAAAAACCTTTTCAGGAAATTACTATTGTCTTTTCTTTTTTTTTTACTTTTTATTGAGAAATTTATTTGTTGAACAATCATACAAGTTTTTAACAAAATAATATAAAATGTATATAGATTCTGAAGATTACATTTACCCCCAAAAGCGCCCCCCAATTACCCGCCTTTATCCACTATTGTCTTTTCTTAAGGCTCAGATTAACATGACCAATGCCATATATTTTGAGGGCACCCAACTTATGCAAAATAAGCAGGAATTCTGGATTCCTCTACACAAGTAGTCTTCGATGCAGGTTATATTAGAATCATTCGGGGAAATGTTCATGTTACAGCTCCACATCAGACCAATTAAATCTGAATCTCTAGTGGAGGAACATGGAATCTTTATTTTTTGAAAGACTTCCAGATGATTGTACTTGCAGACATTGTTGAGCACCTGCCCTAGATTGAACCAATGATCTCTGTTAGGATTATAAACTCAGATTATATATTAGAGGGTTTATGTAATTTAGTGCTTATAATTATAAAACACACTGTCTATAGTTTTCTCTTTAATTCCTCCTTTTTTCTCCACAATTACAACACAGATACAATTCTAACAGAGATAACATAGGGCATTAAAAGAGCTGCCAATCATGTATCCAGAGGCAGTTCTTCAACTGTAGTGTGGTTACTATTATCTTAGCCCTTCGTTTTCCCACACAATGATGTTCTTTATCTTTTTCTAGGATACATACATCTCTCAAAATAATATATAAAAACTGTGTAAACTCTTTCTGTGAAGACAGGAAGCCTATTCATTGGTCTGAAGGTCAGAATTCCTGGTATTATCCTGTAGTCTGCTTTCACATGTCCTACACTCTCCATTATCTTATCTCAGAGACTGCCCCTTGGCTCTGTTCAGCTTTGTTGCACTCAGCCCTGCTGAGATTCTTTGTTTCTGAGTTCATCCAGAAATACAGGCTTCTTTGCATCTTGTACTTTTTAGAATCTTCTATAATCCAAACTTGGGGGCCCACTCTTCTCCTAATCACAACCCTATCTCAGAACTCCTTGAACTAAGGTATTTGCTTTTAAAACATGGATTGTGGAGTGTATTTCTTTATAGTCTAACATTGTGGTTCTCAGTTTTGCTCCACATCAGAATCATGCAGGGAATTAAAAAAAAATAAAACACTGATGTGTTCCAGAGACAGTAATTTGACTGGTGAACAGTATGAGCACTGGGATATCTAAACGCTTCCCACATGAGCCTAATGTATATTCAAGGTTGAGAATCACTGGTCTAATGTATTAAAGGGGGGAAAAACAAATGAGAGTTATGTGAAGGTAAAAAAAATATATAAACAAGCTTATTTGAAATTATGAAGAAAAACAGAAAATGTCCAAAATATTTTAAAATTATGATAGGTAACAAAATATTTCAAAATTAATCTATTCTGTGATGGGATATATACACATATTTATATGCATATATGTGTATATCTCTATCTATATACATAAATAAAATCACACACATGCATACACATTATTTCACTTCATTTTTGTTCAATCCTATGAAATTGCATTATTTTCACTTTTTTACCTGACAAATTTTAGGTGTACATGGGCAAGTGGCTTCATACACATTTTAAATCTATTTATCCCTCTACATTTTACTTCTTCTCAAGAAGCAATTAGGAAATATGAATGAAGAAAAAAATTACCATATAAAGCACGGAGAAGGATATTGCAGAATAAAAAATAACTCCTTGTCTCAAGGAGGCGGAGTCAGTTGTGGGGCTATAATTGATACAATTGTCAACGAATAGTAAAAACTGTAAGAAGAGAAAGGAGAGTACCAAGGGCTAAATCAGAAAGCGACATTGTGATGGATCTTAGAGTACAGGAAGGTTGTGAATTATAAAGAAAGCAGATATGAACATACCAGGAGGCTGAAAACAACACCATGGATGGCAGAGACAGAAATGAGCATGATGTGTGGAAGTTGAACAATATGTTCAACTAAAAGTGAATATCTATGTGGCACCAAGCATCATGCTAGATACAAGAAATACAAACATTAAAACAGTCAGGTTGCCTAAAGTCCAGTGTGAGAAACAGATATATGAACAAAGGATTTCAATATCATGTGGTAAAAGAAAGAAGAAAATGCTTAAGAGGTATGGGGGGGGCGATGAAGTAGTCACTTAGCATATTATCTGGGAGAAAAGATACCTACCTAAACTTAGAAGGATGAAAAGAGTTGCAAAGAACCTTGTAGCTGTAGAAAATAGATTCAGGGAAAAAAGAACAGATAGGAACTATTTAACACTGGAATTTTTGTAGAGTAAAATACAAGGGGACAAAATAAGCAAAACAGGTCAGATCAAAGACAGACGTAAAAGGTTCCTTTTCTATATGTTAGGAAACCTTGAAGTGGTTTTAAGCAGTAAATTATGTGGTTGGTTAGCTGTGTTATTAGATATGTGTTGGTTAAGAGGACATCTCTTTTGGCTACAATATGGAATATGATTTTAAATGGAGCAAGCTTGGAATATAAGTGATCAGGAAAAGATAATGAAGACATGGAATAGAAGGGTCTCAGGGTAGAGAGAAACAGGCAAGTTGGTGAAACATTTAGAATCAAAATTGGCAAAACTTTGTGACTAACTAAAGTGAGAGATAAAGGAGAGGGAGGAATGTAGATGAGAGTAAAGTAATTCCCAGCACCCTAGTTTGGTTACCAAGTGAGTGGTGATCCCATTAACTGAAACTGGAACTTCAGAAATCAGTGCTGTTTTACAGAGTGGAAGAGTAAGTAGTGGTGAGAATACACAGCATCTGAGATACACTTGAATTGCATATAAAGACATTCAAAGAGCAATTAATTATATATAGGAGTCTGAACAGACAGAAGATAGGTTGGAGAGATTTTGGAGATGCTAGGACATAGGGGTAGTTAGAAAAATCAGAATGAGTGAAATCCCCTGAGGATAATGTATAGGTGGGCAGAGGAATAGCAAAACAATAAAATACTCTGGAGAATGCCAATATTTAAAGTAAGGTAGTAAAGGAGGAGGAGCCTATGAAAAGTACATTAAAGTACAGAGAGTTATAATGATGAATAGTAGAAAATAATGTCGAGGAAGCTAAATAAAGATGCCCACTGCATTTAGAATTTTGCAGATCATTATGACCCAGTGATTAGTTTCAGTGGAGTAGTGGAATAGTAGCATGAAGGCTAAGTGAATATGTACTAACAAATGACAGTGAATTGAGCAGTGAGTGAATAACAAGTGAAGACAGTAAGGGTAGAATAAATTTTTTTAAAAAAGAAAATGTAGCTTGGAGGGAAGAAGAGACTGCAGTAGTTAAAGGGGTGCCCAGAGTTACAGGGGTAGGAGAATCGGGGTAGGGCAAGATACTTAGTAATTTACATACGAGGGCCAATTCTTTGTTGATGAAATTAAGAAAAAAGCTTGTCTGAGGGACTGGAGTGGTGGCTTGGTGGCTCAGTGGTTATGGTGCCTGCCTGGCATGCATGAATATGTGCGTTCAAGCCCCAGCACCACATACACAACAAAGTCTTGGAGCAATGAAGGCCACAGAAAAAACTAAATAAAAATTGTTTCTCTCTCTCTCTCTCTCTCTCTCTCTCTGTCCCTCTCTCTTTAAAAAAAGAAGCTTGTCTGAGAAGTGTGAGGAGGGGAAGAGCAGAAAAGAGGAGAGTCTTGGGAGAGTGACAGAGTTTTAAAATCATTGTTAAGTGTAAAGTGAAGGAAAAGGGAAAGGATTAAGTAGAACTAAACACATAAAGAGGTTAGATACCAAGACTCTGAAGAGGTATCCAATCTCTAAACATCTATACTTTCCACAGCATCACTAAGTAGCTTGTATGTTGAAATAGAAAAGAGGGAGAGAGAGAGAGAGTCTAATTGATCCAGGGTTGAAATTTCACTATTAGATACTAAAAGGTACAAGTAAAGTATTCCAAAAGATTCTTACAGCATTAAGGTGTGAAATTATGGTAATAAAAATGTGATGAAAGAGTATAGAAAGGAGAAATATTTCGAATATTTTATAGTATTTTCTGATGGACAGCATATAAACAGTCAAAAATGCCCTCAAAGATTCAAGTGCAGATGGCTAAAAATAGCAGTCTTACTGGCAAAAACAGAAAACTTGGGAAATTCAAGTTAGTGTCAGAGAACTTTATTAATTAAATTTTGAGTTGCAGGTGAAGGTAAGACATTTAAGTGCAATAATAGAGTAGAAATTAGTAAGATAAACAAAACAAATACAATAAATAAAAATACATACATACTTTAGTTCCATACGTTATGGTAGCCATTCCTGTGCTAATAAGACCTGGACTGGATGAGGGACATAAAGAAAGCAGTGACAATGATGAAAAAAGAGGAGGAGATTAGATATGGAAGAAACACATATAAGCAATAGCAGATGGAGAGGAAAGAGACCAAAAGGAGAAAAATTAGTGAAGAGTGAAAGAATCAAAGTAGCATATGTTAATTTTTTTTTGTCTTACCATTTGCTTACTTGTAATATGGGCTTCTGCTATCACTGTTCTTTGAAATCCTCATTAACTAATTTAAATTCTCCAGTGATTTTTAAATGCTCAAATGTTTATTGCTCTGCATGCTAACAGTCAAGACAGAACAAATCTGTTCTTTGAGCTCTAGCTTCAGAAACTAGGGTAAAATGACTTCAATGATCGGATTAAATTAAACTGATGATTACCTCCCTCCCTCTTCACCATATGGGAATTTCATCAAAATTATTCCTCATTATAATAACCTTGAAACTTCAGAGTGCTAAAATGATCTCCCCTTAGTGACAAAGTGCAAACACTACTCATAGTTGCCTCAGTTAAATTTTACTCCATGACCGTAAACTAGAAGTCACTTATTTCAGATACCCTTAGCTGGGCAATAGGAAAAATACCCTAACAGGATGTCTGTCATATTTCTATACATCTCCTACTTTCAGAAGCCCTACCACTTCTATTTCTACACTTATTCAATTCAATATTATTTAAAACTACATCGATATGCAACTTTTTAGGACATGTTGAATCACTTTCAGTAGGAAAAAATAGTACAAACATGGAGTAAGCACTTGATCAATATATATTAATTAACAAATCACTATTTATATATTATAATAAGCTCTATCAAATTTTTATTTTTAGCACAAGAAATATAAAAATGAGATGAAGCTCCTTCCCTCAATTACCTTACGTTGAAATGGGAGATAAAAACACATGGGGAGATACTTAGAAATTCAAGTTAAGAAAGCATAGAAAATTAGCCTTGAAGGAAGTAACGAGGCTTCCAGGCAGCAGCAGCAAATTAAACAATGAGTAAGAGTTAGACAGAAGAGGGTTATGGGACTGATTCCAGGCAATATAACAGCATGAACAAGAGTATGGAGACAAGAAATAAAACACCGGAAACCAGTCTGCAGGCACTGACTTGTATAGATCATGGCAGAGAGTAACAGAGAATGAGCTCACAGGAGGCAGGCAAGAATAAGGTAAAGAACTATGTAGCTTAGAATTTAGCCTTAGAAGATGGTGAAACAATGAAGGATTTTTAAGAAGGGGAATGATACAGAATTATTTGCGTTTTAACTAACACTCCAGTGTTTTAATTGAGGGTGGGTTTGCGCAGATAAAACTGAAGGGAAAGTAGTTAGGAGGTTATGGCAGTATTCCAGGATAATACTTCTTAAAATTTACTGAGTGCAATTCAACTAGGGATCTTGTTAAAATCAGATTCCAACTTAGTAGGTCTGCAGTGGGGCTTGAGATTCTTGATCTGATAAGCTCTCAGGTGATGTCAATGGTGCTGACCTATAACACACAGTTTGAGTAGCAAAACTGTAGGATAGATGTTAAGGACCTAAACTTATGTGGGAAGAGCATGGCTGCAGATAAGGAGGTAAACTAGTGATGGCTTGGTGTCTCATTAGATATATGAAGTGAGGAAGGTAGCATGGGGGAGTTCACAGTAAACTGCAGGTTTCTACTTTGAATGAATGCATTTGAAATGGCTTTGAGCAGGTAAAATAGCAGCTGCCATTTGGATATGTGCATCTAAAGTTTGACAGAAATGTCATAAGCCTACAGATGAGAGATGAAACCAAGGGAAAATATTTGAATCATGTTTTCTAGGCAATGAACAACCACAAAAAAGAGCCCATATAGAAAACAGGTAAGAAATAGAAACAGAGGACAAGAAACAGAGCATACGGAATTAAATATGACAAAAATAGTTTCAAGAAGGTGGGAGTAATTAACATTTCCACAGGAAACAGAAAAGGTCTAGTAAGTAAAGAACTCAAATTAACAGCAAGTTTGGAAAAAAGAAGTGTTTGGAAGAGAAAATATGAAAGGAGAATAAAAAATACTAGTAGTAAGAAGGTGCCTGTGGGGGAAAATGAAAAAAAAACATGGTTAGAAGAGAAAGTAGATCATTCCAGTTAGGACTAGTCTACATCGTGCCTGAACTCATGCCAATCTTTCTTAGTTCCAAACCCTCTGTTCATCATCTCTCCTTCCCACTTCTGTCAACTGAAATCAGAAGACTATGAAGATCTTATATACCACAATGCTTCACACCTCTAGTTATCAAAAATATGTAGACAAATGACAAAAATATATAGCCTCTTGCAATGAAGTGCTATTAATCCAACTAGTTTACACATTTGATCCTCATGGGAAAACGTTGTATTCTCCTTTGTATACTTAAGAACGGCTAGCCTAGCATCGAAGAGACACTTAAGCTATATTTACTGCACAAACAATATTACCACAATACAAATTTAAAATACGTCTTATGAACCTAGTGTAATATGCAGTTATGTGAATATCTATATTTGATTCTGAACTACTAATGATCATCTAAACCATTCTGGGTTTCATTTTCTTGAATACAAACAGATCAAAGTAGATGGACTTTAAAGTCCTTATCTAAAATTCCATGATTCCATGAATAATCAGTCCCTCACTAAGAATAAAATGATATAAAAATAAACCAGTATATTTTGTGAAATATGAACTTCTCAGGAAAGATTTTTGAGATGATTTTCCTGTTTACCATTTGTATTTGATTTTGCTGGAAGAGGTTTCTCTTTTATCTTGTCTACAGATTTCTTCCTAGCTTCATTTCTTTTCTGTTTTTTTCCCCAACATATTGCTGTTGGGCCATTACTGGACTATTAAAGGAAGAAGGACAGAGTTTGCAGTACTTGGATTATTCAAACCCAAAGTACTGCTGGAAGAAGAAGGCATAGTCTTGTCTTTAATCCCACCTGGAGGAGGCTTGGCAGCAAGAGGCTTCAGGAAGGTTGACTCTGTAGAAGTAGGAATAGGCACATCTGCTGAAATAGTTATAATGAGAAGTGATCAGCATGTGTTCAGATATTAGAGCTGCATCAATTTGTAAAGTATTACAGAAATTTACAATTCTTTTTTTTTGAGAGGCACAGTGAGAGAGAGAGAAAGAGATAATTTTTATTTAGTTTTTCATGTGACTTTCATTGCTCTGACATTTAGTAATGTATATGTTGCTGGGGTTTGAACTCACATCCTCACATATGCCAAGCAATCACTGTAACCTCCAAGCCACCGCTCCAGCCCCAGAAATTTACAATTCTTTAAAAACCCAGTATCTTTGGACTTTTTCAACAGAGGGCTGCTGGATAGAGGAACTCAAGTCAAAAAGAAGAATTTTCTACTGTGAGAATGGAAATTGGAACACCAGTTTGCCACCAAGTTTCTCCAATAAAGACATAGGAGGGAAGGAATATTCTGCATGATAATTGTCTTCAGATGATTTTTTGAAATTAGTGTAAAATAGATGATACCACCTTCTAAATTGATATTTCTAAGTTACATGGCAATGTATCTGTTCTGCTTAGATTTGCAATGTTTGCATCAGTATAAATTGACAGTCAAGACTATAAAATCTATGCATGTTTCCCCATTTCCAGTTATTTCAAGGCTCTTTTACTCACTTTCCTCACTGAATCCAAATCATGGAATTTTGGTGACTGAAAAAAAGGCTTTTACAAAATGCTTTCTCTTTTCAGATATATAAATTCTGCCCCTCTTTAGATTAACAGGCAGAAAAACATACAACAACTGCAGACACTAAAATAAATTTCAAAACTAATTCTGGTTTCATTTATTAAGAAAACAGTAAGTTTTAATAATTTTTCTTGTGGTGTTAACTTTGCTAGGTGATGCCTATAAGATCATTTAGGAATTAATGTTTAAATTAATTAAATGTTCCATGCCAGTTATATCTTAGTAGTATGAAGTTAAAGCTACTGAATATGAAAAATATTTATTTCAGAGAATTAATCATCATCTTTTTTTGTTTTTTTTTTGCACACAGTTTTTTTTAATATAGGAGTTGGATTTTCCAGGGTGTGCTCTGCCATTTCCAGTAATTTTGGGTCATACCTCTCTGCACTGGTAGCCCAGCATCACTGGGAGAAGGAAAGAGGTAACATTTTATAATTTTCTGTATCTTTGTAATTTAACATAACAAAATTATTCAGTAACTACGATACACGATGCTAGTGGTGCCTTTTCTTTATATTCACAGGAAGAAAGGGATGGGCTGTCAGGATAAAAGGAGATTTAATAGTTTGGGGGTTTTTTTGCCTGCAGTTAAAGTCAGGAAAGGCTGCATCCATAACAATATTATGGTGGAGACATTGTTCTGAGCACACATTTGAGATAACATTTTGGAAATCATTTTGGCAAAAAAGAAGACACCAAGGGGAAGAAATAAAAAAGAGTTAAGAGTTTAAGATGTGGGGGCTGGAATGGTGGCTTAGAGGTTACAGCGCTTGCCTGGAATGTGCAAGGTGGTGGGTTTGAACCCACAACAACAACCCAACAACAAAGTGTTGGAGCAACGAAAGCTACATGAAGAACTAAATAAAAAAGTGATTCTCTCATTCTCTTTCTCACTGTCCCCCCCTCTTTAAAATAAGTAAATAAACAAACTTATGATTTGATTATAAACTGATAGAGCTCTAGATGCTTATTAATGTTTATAGTAGAAGAGTAAATTACTCCTTTTATCTGGATTTAGCAAACTAAATATGAGTGGTCATAACATCTTTGAAATTAAGCTACCAATTATAATCTTCATTGACAAGGACATAGAAAAAGATTAACTGTAGAAGGAAAGTAATCAAGTTATTTAATCGGAAGTGAAAGTCTTCACAATAAAATATACATGGCAAAAGATGGATAGAGGTCTACCCCAGCAGGCCTCTTCACTGACAGTGTCCTCAGCTTAGGCTCAGCATTCGCCAGGCCACACCACCCAGAAGCCTCACCAGAGTCAACCCCAGCAGGCCTCTGCCTGGGGACAGAGGCCTCCACTCCAGGTCCTACAGTCACAGGGCAGCCCTGCATAGGAACCCTGACAGAGCCAAACCCAGCAGCCTCTGCACTAGTGGAACCAGGTCTCAGGACCAAGGCCTTTAGCAGAAATAGAAAATAATCAAGATCAGAGCTAAAATCAATGAAATTGAGAATAGCAACAACAACAACAACAAAACAATAAAATGAGTTGACAAAACAAAGCTGGTTCTTTGAAAAAATCAATAAAATTGATAGACCCCTAGCCAATCTCAATAAAAGGAGAGAAATGAAACAAAACAACAAAATCATCAATGAAAATCAAGTGATTACCACTGACTGCATAGATATCCAACGAATTATAAGAACATATTTTGAAAAACTATACTCCTCTAAATTAGATAATCTGGAAGACATGGACAAATTTCTAGACACATGCAGGATGATACTGATATCCTAAACAGCCAAATAATAGGCACTGAAATCCATATAGCAATTAAAAGCCTTCCAAAGAAGAAAAGCCCAGGACCTGATGGATTCTCTGCAGTTTTACCACACCTATAAGGAGAGGCTAACACTTCTCCTTAGTAAACTATTCCAAGAAATTGAAAAAGAGGGGACTCTCCCAAACACATTTTTATGAGGCAACCATAACTCTGATAACAAAACCCAACAAACGCATATCAAAAAGAAAACTAAAGACCAATTTCCCTCATGAACATCAAGGAAAATGTCCTTAATAAGGTTGTAGCAAACTGTATTCAAAAATACATCAAGAAGATACTTCACGAGATCAAGTGGGCTTCATTCCAGGTGTGCAAGACTGGTTCAACATAAGCAAATCAATAAATTTGATTCATCATGTAAACAGAATTAAGGACAAAAATCATATGATCATCTCAATTGACGTAGAAAAAGCCTTCAATAAAATCCAGCACACATTTATGCTTAAAACTCTAGAGACAACAGGGATCAACGGAACTTAACTATGTAAAGGCCATATAATGACAAGCCCTCTCAGCTAATATAATACTAAACAGAGAAAAGCTGAAAGCATTTCCACTAAACTCAGGAACAAGACATGGCTGTCTGCTCTCACCACTTTTACTCAACATAGTTCCTGGGACCCTGGCTGGAGCAATCAGGCAAGGGAAGGAAATCAAAGGGATAAGAACAGGAAGAGAGGAAGTCAAACTATCCCTTTTGGCTGACAACATAGTCTCATATCTGGAAGATTCAAAAGACTCCACCAGAAAACTGCTTGAGCTTATAAACAAACTTAGCAAAGTGGCTATCTACAAGATCAACACCCATAAATCAATAGCTTTCATAGATACTAGCAATAATAGGGCAGAAGAAGAAATCAGGAAATATGTTCCATTCATAATATCCTCAAAAAGAATAAAATACTTGGTGATTAATCTAACAAGAGAAGTAAAAGACCTCCACAACGAAAATTATCAAACATTGAAGAAAGAAACTGAAGAAGACCTGAGAAGATGGAAAGACTTTCCCTGCTCTTGGTTAGGCAGAATTAATATAAATAAAATGATCACTCTGCCAAAAGCACTATACAGATTCAATGCAATCCCCATCAAGATACCAATGTCATTCTTTGCAGATATAGAAAAACCAATTCTCAAATTCATTTGGAATAACAAGAAACCCAGAATAGCCAAAACATTACTAAGCAAGAAAGACGAAACAGGCAGAATAGCAATACCAGATCTAAAACTATACTATAGAAGTATAGTAAGAAAAATAGCATGGTACTGGTATCAAAATAGGAATGTAGGCCAATGGAATAGAAGACTCTGAAACAAACCCACAAATCTTTAAACATCTGATCTTTGACAAAGGGGGTCAAAATATAACATGGAGGAGATATAGCCTATTCAACAAATGGTGCTGGACAAATTGGACAGCCACTTGTAGAAAATTGAAATT
>PVKS010050542.1:0-11494 GCA_004027875.1 Aplodontia rufa
TTAGAGTTATAAAGGGAAAGGGAAGGGAGGGATAAGGGAGGGTAATTGGGGGGGGCACTCCTGGGGATAATTGCAATATCCAGAATATTTACACATTTTATACACATTTTATATTATTTTGTTAAAATCTTGTAAGGTTGTTCAAAAATAAAAAAAATATAAAAAAAATATACACGGAACCCAAAAAACTTGACACTAAAATCACAAACACCCCAATCAATAAACGGGCTATGGAACTAAACAGAAACTTCTCAATGGAGGAAGTTCAAATATTCAATAAATATATGATAAAGTGTTCTACATCACTAGCAATCAGAGAAATGCAAATCAAAACTGCACTGAGGTTTTACCTCATTCCAGTCAGAAAGGCAAAGATGAAGAAAACAACCAATAGTAAGTGCTGGAGGCATTGTGGGGAGAAGGGAACACTAGCATACTGTTGGTAGTACCTCAGACTGGTACAGCCACTCTGGAAAGCATTGTGAAAAGTCCTCAAGAAATTAGGGATGGAACCAACATTCCTTGGTGCCTTACTCTTGGGTATTTTCCCAGAAGACCTAGAATCAGCATAGTAGAGAGACATAGCCACATCAATATTTATAGCAGCTTAATTTACAATAGTTAAACTATGGAATCAACCCAGATGCTCCTCACTAGAGAATGGATCCAAAAACTGTGGTACATATACACCATGGAGCTCCTCACTGCTTTTAGGAAGAATTGTATCATGGCTTTTGCAGCTAAGTGGATGGAAATGGAAAAAATCATGCTGAATGAAACAAGCCAAACCCACAAACTTAAGGGCCAAATGTTCTCTCATATGTGGAAACCAGAATTAAAAGGTAAGATAGGATGAAAGTTAGCTAAGTTTAATTATTGAACCCAGCCGATTTGAAGTATCACATAAGCTGGGAGAATTATCACTATGAAGTGGTGGGGGTAGAAGGGAGCAGGGAAAGATAGAAGGGAAAAGGGAAGTTGTTGATATTGTTAGGTACACTTGACTCCCATGAGAAACCAAACTAAGCTGAGGTAGGCATTTAAATATAGAAATTTCAATAATTAATATACATGTATATGCTGATTTCTATCTATAACATGTGGTAATTACAGAGGAGAAATGAAATTGGGGAGTGAGTAAAGGGGTAAGATTCTGGATGAAGATCAGGCTTAACTTACTTTAACAGTACCTATTTATGTATGAGTATGTAACAATGATCCCCACAAATGTGTAAGACTATATTGAGTCAATAAAAAATAATAAAAGTAAAAAATAAAACAAAAAATTTGGCAACAAAGGTACATGTCCATCAATAGAGAAGTGGTTGAATAAATTGTGATATAGCTATATCCAAAGCTAGACAAAAGAATGAGAAAACTATGTTTTAAGCATGGAACACATTCTCAGGAATGTAAAGTAAAAATAGCAAAGAAGAAAAGAATATGTACAACCCGTGTAAAAAATGCATGTATTTCATAGGATGTCCCTATTTATAATGTTGCAAAACGTCTTTGGAAGAATACACAATAATTTTCCAATATTTGTAATCTCTAGGGATGGGACATAAGTATAGTATAGGTATTCTTTATATAGTCTGAATTTTGGACTATGTAAATCTATTAACTATTTCTAATTAATTAAAAAAAAGTTAATTTAGAAAGGGAAGGATGAGGCATTGAATGTGTGACTCTACTGCGCCCTCTCTAATCCCTATGGAACAGCAATGTATGAGTTTCCTGTTGCTGCTGTAACCCGTAATCCCCAACTTAGGGGCTTGTAACAATTCAGAATCACTATCTTATGTACTTTGGTCAGAAGTCCAACAGAGGTTTCGTGGAACTACTTTCAGAGTGTCAATGGGGCTGTATTTCTTTGTGGAGTCTCTTGGAGATGAATCTTTTCCTTTCCTTTCCTCCCAGCTAAAAGCTGTCCCCTTGTCTGGACCCTTTCCTCCCTCTTCAAAACCAGCAACTTTAATTGTCTATACTACTTCCATCCTTACATCTTGAATCATAGACTGAAAAAGTTTCATGAATTTTTCTTTAAAAAAAATCATGTAATTAGTTTAGGTCTATTTGAATAATACTGGATAATTTCCTATCACAAATCCATTACCATGACCAAATTTGCACAGTTCTTTTTGTCTTATATTGTCAGGGTCTGGGGACCAGGAAAAGGACAATCTCTGGTGAGGGAGGACGTTATTCTGTCTTCCACTGGCGGTAATGTTTTCCTTCCTAACAATGCAAACAATGAGGAATTGGGAGACCTACAAAAGAATTTTAAAGTCAGAATACACATAGAAATGAGGTAAAGGACCTTAGAGAGAACTGGACTCTATACCTGCACTGAGGGGGTACTGAAAACTAAGTCTATTGACATCTTTAAATCCTTAAATTATGAAGTATGAAAATATTCCATTCCCCTCCTCATCTCTGCAAAGTTGAAAATATTTCTTCTCCCATAAGACAGAAAGATGAGAAATGCTTCTATGGAGACAGTATGGCAAACGGGTCCTAGACAGAGGGCCGGTTGAGGCTTAGGTATCTTGCTGAAACAGGGATAATTTTTGCAAGTGAGATCTGAGACCTTTAGTTCTCTTGTCCCTCTGAGTGCCTCATATGTTTGCAGCAAATAGTGGCTATAAATTTAAAAAGACACTTCTGGAGAACATGTTCTGCCTGAGTGTCAAACCTAAGGACATTGACATCACAGGTTCTACGATTCAATGGTTTGGCCAGTAGTCCCTCAAGTTCACAATCAAATCCAACTCCCAAGCTCTGAGCACTATCCAAAGAGAAGTTCAGCCTTCTTACTCTTTTTTTTTTTTTTTGTTACCAGGGGTTGAACTGAGGGGTGCTTAAACACTGAGCTACATTCCCAGACCCTTTTTACTTTTTATTTTGAGACAGGGTCTCACAAAGTTGCTTAGAATCTTTTTACTAAGTTGCTGAAACTGACTTTGAACTTGTGATTCTCCTGCCTCAGCCTCCTGAGTCACTAGGATTACAACTGTGCATATGTACCTGGCTTCCCTTTACTCTTAATTTCAAGAAAATAATATAGAAATAGTAGTTTTCTGAGTGAAGTCTCTAACTGTAAACTAGAGGAAATAACAGAAAACAACAACTTAGAGAAAACAGAAACTGCAGTAGAAGATATCCTAGAAAAATGTTATTAAAGCTATCAAGAAAACAAGAGGGCATACAGCATCTAAAAAACAGGAGTGGAATGCTGGAAGAAAAGGGATTTCCAATAAACAAGGAGGAAACTAAACTGTCCAAGCAGAAAGCCTGAAATTCAGTGAAATGATTCAGATAACATTGAAGGAATCCTAAGAATTTAGAGCAAAAGACAAAGCAACAGAAAACAGGGAAAAGAGATTTTAAAAAGCATAAGCCCAGCCCAGGAAGTCGACATCTGAATAAAAGTTGTTTACTTTGGTATTTAACTTGGAGAAATAAAAAAATTATAATGCAATAGGGAGTCACAGGAATAAATATGTAGCTAGGTTGAAATAAGAGACTATATGTTGATATTCACATAACTGCATGGCACTCTGAAAGAACTGAACTCTGGAAGTACACTCTTAAAAGTGACGAACGTTAACTTATGAAGAAGGCAAATGAACAATGTAGTAACCAATGCAACTGAAAAGCATGATAAAGATGGGATGGGGAGGAGCATGGGATATTTGTAATAAGAAATGAAGGGTGAGACTAGGTTTCCAAACATATCTATCTCTTAGAACAGCAAGAATCAAAGTAACTAATGATTCGTTGGATGTTGTAAAATCAAAAGCTACTTATTTAAAAAAAAGCAGAGGACTTAGGTTCAAAAGCAGTGGAGCAATCAGTAGTTTGATGAAAACAAAAAATTGGAATAGTTTAAATTTAACCCATGTGTAGTAAGCCCTTATGGACTTGGATTTAAAAATGGAATCCCTTTCAGCCCATAGATATAATAGAGGTTAAAAATTTACCTGTACACTGGGTATTTTTAAATATTGAAGGAAATTAAAGAAGTCACCAATAAATAGAAAAACTTTGTGTGTTCATGAATTGGAATAATCAATGTTAAACTGTTCACACTGTCCAAGGTGATCTAGAGATTCAATGCCAACTTCATTTAAATCCCAATAACATTCCTTAAGGGAAAAGGAAAAAAAATCTTAAATTCATATGGAACCACAAAAGACCCTAACGGCCTAGGAAATATTGAGCAACAACAAAAAAAGATGGCAGTATCACACTTCCTGACTTCAAAATATAGTACAAAGCTATAATCAACATAATATGATATAGGCATACAATACACATCTAGATCAATAAAACAGAGCAGAGTCTAGAAATAAATCCGTAAATCTATGGCCAACTGATCTTTAATAAGGACATTAAGAATAGACAGTGGGGAAAGGAAAATCTCTTCAACAAATGGCTGAATGAACTTGGACATTTATCTTACATTCAAAAAAAACCAACTTCAGAAGCCATATAAATATTAGAAAAATATAGAGAAGAACTTCTTGATATTGGTTTCAAAAACGAATTCTTGGACAAGACATCAAAAGCATAGATCAAAAAAAGGCAAAAGGGATTGTACTAAACAAAAAGCTTATGCACAAAAGAGGAAACACCCAAGAGAGGAACAGTCATCTTCAGATCAAGAAAAAATATTTGCAAAAATATTTGCAAAAAGTTAATATCCAAAATATGTAAGGAACTTTTAGGATTTAAGAGCTAAAACCAAATAATTTGTTTTGAAAACAGAGAAGGAACTGAACTGATATTTCTCCAAACAAGACATACATATGGTTGACAGCTTTAGAAAAATGTGCTCAAAATCACTGATCACTAGAAAAAGCAACTGAAAACAAAATGAGGTATTACCTCATACCTCTTAGAATGACTATTACAAAAAGACAAACAATATTGAGTATGGCCAAAGATGCAGAGTTAGCAGATGCTTGCACTTATTAGTGGGCATGTAAATTAGTGTAGTCTTTATGAAAAACTGTATGGAAGCTTCTTCAAGAAAGAAAAAAGAAAACTACCAGTGAACCAGTAATTCCAAGGAAATGAAATCAGTATCTCTAGGAGATATCTGTATTCCCAGATTCATTGCAGCATTATCATAGCCAAATAAAGAAATTAACAGACTATCCATTCACAGATGAATGGATAAAGAAAATGCAGTATACATAAGCAAATAAATATTATTCAGCCTTAAATAAGAAGGAAGTCCTGCCATTTGCAATAATTGGATGAACCCGGGGGACGTTATGCGGAGAGAAATAAGCCAGTCACATAAATACAATTATTGCATGATTTCATAACTATGTAGAATCTAAAATAGTCAAATTTATAGAAGTAGTGAAGAATGGTGGTTGTCAGGATCTATGGGGAAAGGAACATGAAGAGATGTTGGTCAAGAGGTGTAAAGATAAGTAAGTACTGGAGTCCTACTGCACAGAATATGGCCAACTATATTAAAAAGTATATTAAGCATGGTGATCTGTATGAGAATCTTGAAATATTTGTGGTGGAAATCAAGCTAAAAGTGTTGCATATTGTGAATATTTATATTGATTATAGATTTCTTTACTTGTAATTTTGTTTCAGTTAATACATATACAATATATGAATACACAACATACTAGAATTAACTACATTTTCTGCAAAAATCATTTCAATCATTTTTATTATGAGTATTCTTTTCACATCTTACCTCAAGTATCTTTACATAATATAATATTAATTAATTTTTTTCTTTGCAAATATCTCAGTTTATACATTTTACTACTAAACAGTTTTCCATGTATAAATCCTTTATGCAAAGAGAATCACATCGTTGAGTATATGAAAAAATACATTCAGAAATATTTGTGATACATTCATAGGGGTTTGTTTTGATGGAAATGGTCATAAGATAGTCATACTGTATTTAAGGCACAGAAATCTCAAAAGCAGATGAAATGAAAGTCAAAGGGAAAACTGTTTTCCTTTCTGTTGCTATGTGTGGGGCCATTTAATCATTGTAATAAAAAATGTACAAGACATACTAAAAAGTCTGCATTAATCCTTCTAGATGCAATATCAGATAATGAGGCTAAGAAAACCCTTTCAGTTACTTCCTGTGGTGAACATTCACTGTGCTCTCTTTATCAAATAGTTCCCTTAACAGAAGTATATTCTTGATTTTATAAATGTGTTTTGAAGTATCATTGTTTTTAGACTCATGTTGGTCATCACTGTCTTTAGTGATAAGCCAACTTTCAGAGAATGCAGCGACCATTAGATTGTACCTCTGACTTAAGGCAATTTTCTGAGTTTGAACAAAGAAGGGCTGTGTTCAAAGTTATTTTCATTGAGGTTGTAGACACACATTTGTTTAATCTCTTACCTAAAACTGATTTTCTTAAAGCATTCTCCACATTTTAATTGTTAAACCTCACGCTAGTTCTAGGAAAATCATTCTGCTGAATATATGTACTCTAGGTGCCACAAATTTCTCTACATATCTCAGTTCAAATTTAATAGTCCCTTTCTTATCTTAATTTGTTTCAGTTATACTGGCCACATTACAATTCATAAGAGAGAGCAACACCTTTGAGGAGTTTTCTGGACCATCGTAAATAAACAAATGCAGTTCAATTTGTAAGCAATTGGCTTATTTTTCTGGGGATGAAAAAAACAAGGCTTTCTCAACATTAAAATTTGGGATACATCTGTGTTTTACTACAGTGGAGTAGGAGGTGGATAAATATCATCTTTTAAACTACTCACACCCAGAGAGATAGCAGAATAAATTCAAGGTTAATTCTGTTTAATTTTATAATTAATAAACACATCAAGTACTTTATTTTAAAGAATTGATGGAAAACAAGTTCTTTTTATCTATAGGAAAAAATAAAATTTAAAATAATAAAGACAAATTGTTAACATAAAAGAATTCTGTACTAAAGAAGCAACCTTAGAATTTCTAAAATCAGAGGTCATTTTTTCCATTCAAAATTATGGATATTAAAATAATGGCTTAATCATAATATTTTAGCAATTCTTATATTATGAAATGAGATATTTGTGTGTATTTTACTGAATTATAAGACTGGTATATTCAAGAACATCATTGTATCTAGATATAAATTCTTCCTTGGTCCTATGAGTCTTAATTTACACCAGTCTTGTTTAAAAGCATTCTTTCCTGAACAGTAATCTTCTCTCCATAAATGTAGTATTATGTCAAATAGTACTTCAATCTGAGGGTGTTTTATGGTGGGGGTGGGGTGAGTAGTGAGATGAGTACCAACAATACAATCCCCATTTAAAATATTTGTAAGCCCAGGGCTGGAACAGTGGCTCAGCGGTTACAGAGCTTGTATGAAAACGTGGGTTGGAACCCAAGCACCATGCACACAACCAAGTGTCGGAGCAACAAAAGCCACATGAAAAACTAAATAAAATTCTCTCTCTCTCTCTCTTTCACTCTCCCTGTCTCTTAAAAAAAAATTGTGAGCTCAAATTTGGCAGCCTTGATATGCAAATAAAATCATATTACCTTTAAGTGGAAAAGCAACTTAGAAATTATTGTTTAACCAAGGAACAGATATTACCCTCAGGCAGATTCATCTATTACTGCTTATTCTGTAGGCAGGATTCCATGAACTATAACTGAAACAGGTAATGTTTGTAGAAAAAAGAAATAACCAGTAGTCATTAAGCACTTAGAGTTTGGAAATTAAACATTCCACGCCATGATGGGAATGAAAACATTGAGTGACATATATTACAAACACCTAGCCACTTTCTTTCTTGAAAATATGCTGTTATTATGTAATATTGAAAAGAAAAAATGACAACCAGAGAAATGGTATTTTTCAAGGGCGTTTATCACTGGAAAGCACTCCTTATGACTGCAGTCATTATCAACTCTTTAAAACAAATAATGGTTCACAATGCTAACAGCACAGTAGAATTGAGAGAGAAAATGCAGTGTTTTGGTTGTCTGGAGGCTTGAACAAGAGCAGAGTCCCTCTTGTGCATGTTAGAAAGTGTTAGCAGCCACCCACCGTGCCCACTGAGACCCATGTCCCTGCTGGCAAACCATCTAAACTTAGCCTTACCTTTTGTAGACATGAGGAACCCAAATTCTCTAATATAAGATTTTTAATTGTTTTAAGTCATAGCCTATAAAATATGTGTTGTACCCATTATTAAAATGAAAGTAATTCATTTGCTGATGGAGAATGGTAGGTATTTAAACAAAGTTTGCATTAGATTAAAAGGAACTGTGGTACTTTTTGCTACATTCACACAGAAACACAAGCACACACATATACACAGACATATTCACATGACAGGTTTTCAAGAGTTAGAACTCTGAATGTGAAGCACAATATTATAGGCTTTCCAGAGGTAGTTACATTCAGATCAATAAGCACAGATTTCAATTCTAGTCACAAAATTATGTAATACAAATTCTGGATGCAGAAATGAAAATTTCATTGCTATATCTTGTGAACTAATTGGTTATTTATAAATACTTTGAGAGGATCAAATTAATGATCATAGTAATGCTATGACTATATTTTCATAATCTAAAATTTTATGCAATGTCGAGAAAGTCTTAATATCTTAGTATCCTCACTTCTAACATTTACCAAATGAATTAATTTCTACTGCCTCTGAATTTACATATTTCATTTATGACACTAATTTGGCACTTGTTCCATTGTAGTATTGTTACTAATTACAAATGTTTTTCTGTGGGTATGAGCAGTGCATGTGCGTTACTTAGATTCACAGCTAATATAAGAAAAGAACTGACTTCCAGGATTTATTTCACAAAATTTTTTGTTAAATGTATTCTACTCCATTCCAGACAAGGTTCATCAAGTTTATACTTGTATTGTCTTATTTATTCTCTTGAACGCTTTTGAATGTCAAATAGTAAGAAAGAAATGGACTAGGCAAGGGACTACAATCAGAATTAATAGCCACATTGTTATCTTCTAGGTGTTTGATCTTCAAAAAATTATTTAAACTGTTCAAATCTCATTTTCCTTAATAAACTGTGTACAATGGCACTAATTACACATTTTATCATGAGAACTGAAAAATATGTCAAAAAGCTGATTTCCTGAAAAGTTCATCGTTATATAAAATATTTTTTGTTTATCTTGTTTCTATGAGGTAACCAACTTAATTTTTATAACTCTGTTGCTACACATTTCAGTATTTTCCCAAATATTTAATTTATATCTTTTTTCCTAAGATGTTAACCTACTAACCTATAAATAGCATATTTTGAGAAAATTTAGACTATAAAGTTTATACTAAAATACTGTCATATGTTAATTAAATATAATTCATCTTGACTAATTTCCTAATCAAAATATTTTCAAACTACTGATAAAAATTGCCACAATTTGTTCAAGAATCAATAAATATTTTTATATGTTTTTTGGTGTGTGAGTGTGTATAGTCAAAATGAAGTGAAAAGTAGAGCAATTATGATCCCAAAACTCAATACTGTTTTTTTTCTTGTGTTTTTCTTCTATTAAAATTCCAAGGACAGGAAGTTTGTCTCAATCCATATTCCAAATTCCCAATTTTGTGTATTCATTCAAATTCCTGCACCTCAAACAGTGTGTCTAAAGAACGTTCTTCACAAACACACACGCATTCCCTTTCCATGTGGACTTTACCATTCTAAAACGTACACATTTGAAAGTAAATGAAAAATATCTTCAGTTCTCTGAAATGTGGCAGCTAAGTCCATTTTTTTCAAGTCCTATAAATGAATCCCATTAAATTACTGAAATGGTATACAGTATTTACATGCATTTAAATTCACTATAAATATTTACAGAACTTCAAGATGAATGCCAGTAATATAAACTAAATGTGTCTGATCAAAATTACTTTTCATGAGCAGATGGGTTTTACCAAATGTTTTTTTTTTGGAAAAAAAAAAAGTATTTTGGAATTCTGTTCAGATGACCGCAATACATAGATAAACTTTCTACAACAGTTATCAGGAAGTTGAATGAAGGCATAGATCTTTAAAGAGATTTATTGTTAGGTGTCTAAGTTTTATGCTTCCTGATGGTGTTTTTTAGTTTGTATGAATTTTCTTTTTTTTTTTTTAAATGTGAAGAGAAATAGACCTAAGGAAATACAGTAGTGATGAAAAGGGAGGTAGGGGTGGCATGCAGTTATGGTGTGAATTATTCTACAAGGGTAATGAGAAGACCAGTGATTCAAATGATACTTTTTTGCAGAAATCCTTGGGAGATAACTGAGTCCAATAATTGATTAAATTATTTTGATTGCACCTGTTGCAGTGACTCACACCTGTAAACCCAGTGATTCTGGAGGCTGAGACAGGAGGATTTCAAGGTCTAGACCATCCTGGGTAATTTAGAGAGAACTTATCTCCAAAATAAAGAAATGCAAAGGACTGGAGATGTAACTCTGTGGTAGAGCATACCTGGGTTCAGTCCCAATACCTCTCCAAATTATTTTATTTGCATTTGTTTTAGAGCAGTGACATGGGTGAACCATTATATTATCTAGGTAATTTACCAAATCTGCAGGAAAGAACAAAAATAAATCTGTGAAAAGATAAAAATTTAAAGCTAATATGTATAATTTATGATTTTTTTTGCACCTGGTCTTTGGGAAGACCACACATAAAGATCCTAAACCCAGATCCTTGTGTAAGTGGGATAGCTTTTCCCCTGAGCACAAGAGTGCTGTATTCTAGTTTTCTTCCAGTATTAATGAAATAAATGATCTTGGAAATGTCACTTTGAGTATTTAATCTAGAATTTCTTGACTTAAATAATTAGAAATGCACTGAGGTCATCCTTAGGCTCCTTTTTAGTTTAATTGTGATATTAGTTATTTGACAACATTATAAAGAGTCATATCTAAGGAAGGAACAAGAGCCTTTCCTGAACAATAGACTTATCTGTTATTCCAAGAGATGGTCCATTTCTTTTTGGAACCCAAGTAGGCCGGCCATTTTGTTTCCAGAACAAAGCAATGTTGTTTGAATACAATGAGAACTTAAAAAATATTTATTGAATAAAAATAAATATTATAACTGAACCAATGAAGGAATCTTCATAGCGTAAACATTTTGCTAATTTGGCAAGTAAGACATGGGTTTGGAGCCTATCAGAGTTTTAATACGCTTTTTCAATTAAAGATTTAAAATTAGCTCCCTGGATGAGTGGATTCAAAACCTGTGATACATACATACATACAATGGAGTTCTACTCTGCTGTTAGAGAGAATGATATGGCATTTGCAGCCAAAGGGATGGAGATGGAAACAATTATACTGATTGAAATATCCCAAAGCCAGAGACTCAAGGGCCAAATGTTTTCTCTCATATGTGGAAGCTAGAATACAATCTAAGGTAGATTGAAAGTTGGATAAGCTAAATAATAACCTCAACATGGGTGAATCTTTACATGAGCAGGAG
>PVKS010050543.1:0-11487 GCA_004027875.1 Aplodontia rufa
AACATCTCCTTGGCCAAATGCAATGACAGGTACTCAGTACTCACACTGCATGTCTTCTCTGCACCTTAGATCCCTATACACAGAGCAAAGTTCTGGTTGAGACACAGAACAGATGGCTAATGACATTCTAGGAATAGGGCACACAAAATAGTTGCTTGTGACCATCCTTGTAGTTACAACAAAAGGAAATAAGAATGTAAATCTCTCTTATAACAGATCCTACAGTATGAGAACCTACTGAGATAAAAAGCTAACCTCCAAAGTACAACTAATTTGTTTTAACTAATTATAAATTAATAAGCAGAGATTACTTCAGGTTTCAAGAACATTTGCTGCTGAATTCTAAGAGAAATAACTAGAAGCATCACCAGAAACAACCATGTTTATCAACATTCTTTCCAACTTCCCTGCCCAAAGTGAAAGACTTACAACTCCCAGGGGATAATAAAATGTGCCAAAAATACAACGTTATGCATGGTCTTTCAAATTTCCCTGTCATTCTTTATAATTTATCATGACTTTAAAATTTCTTAAGCTTTGATTTGGATTAAAACTAGGATATTAGCTTTATGAGTATATGACCTCAAGTAAATGAGTTAGTTTATTCAAACAATTAGCTTACTAAAGACATACTGTAAGAAGACAGAACATTTTTTAAATAAATATAATATGATAAATATTTCAACTTATTAGGCATACTCTGTGTAAAATAACACTTGAGGTTATGTAATTCTAATGTGAAGGTACTTTGAAGTATTTTAAAGGTTGAAAATTTAACCACTAATTTTTTTTATGAGGAGCTAAGAACATAATAAACATATAGAATACATGTTTTTACCTCTCCCAATGAAAAATAGTGACGTGGAATTTGAGAATCAGGGTAAATATTCTCTAGGTACCAAGAGAAAGGTTTGCATTGTAGTTTGTGTCTTAGACCAAGTCTTGATGATATATCTCCATAATCAACCTTTGTAACACCTGTTAAAAGAAATAACTGATGCTTAATTTTTAGTGTTCCATTAAGTAATACAAATCTATTTACATGTTGATTCTAATAAGACAGCTGAATAGGAAAAGTGGTTATCATTCTGGTGATATGACTGCATGATACATACTATAAATCCATCTCTAAAATATAAAACATGGAGAAGACATTAAAATGTGCTTTAATCTTTTAAGAGAAAACTACATTAATGTGAGGATAAAAAACATACTAATAATATTACATGAAAATATAAGTTATATGGGATCAGAAAACTTCAATATATGTTAAGGCAAAAAAAAAAATCAAGATCTATTTTGCTTAAAAAATAATGTAATTGTGCTGATAAAACAATGTTCCGACAAACTTTGAATAGCAGAGAAAAGCTCCTGGAGACAAAGTCCCTTGAAGCATGTTAAATGACTTTGCATTGGCCTTGTGACACTTGACAGTTTAACAGTTTGTATGATGGCATCAAGGGCCTGCTTTCAGAGAATGCTCATGACTTACTGCTAAAACACTGGATTTTTTTTCTTGGATCAAAAAAAGTCAAGAATCAGGCTGGAGAGGTAGCGTGGCGGTTATGGGGCTTGCCCGGCATGCACAAATACGCAAGTTGGAACCCCAGCACCACACAACAAAGTCTCGGAGCAAAGAAAGCCACATGAAAAATTAAATAAAATTGATTCTCTCCTTCTCTCACTGCCCCTCTATCTTAAAAAAAAAAGTCAAGAATCCAGAAAATCATGTAAGCTAGGAAAATTGTTGAAATATCATAGGAATAAATGTCAAAAGCTGCAGAAAAAAAATAAGAACATGACTAACACCTGGACTAGCAAAAGTGATCATAGTTAGTATTACTGCCAAAAATATATTGAGCATTTTGCCAAGCACTTTCTGTACTCCCTACTATGACCTTATTATAGAGCAGGTGTTCACATATGCTCAAAACTTCACTTTCTCTTCAGAATGCATAACAACAGGGGCAAAATATGTAGTCTTATGTTTATAATGCAAAATAAACTAACCTGGAGAAATTATATAGAAGAAATTCTTGAATTCATCCATCCATACTTCTGCAAGTCGTCTGTTATTTTTATTGATAATTTGCCCTGTGCCTCCTGGAAATGTGTATGGTGTAGCTTTCCGAAACACATGTCCAACATGTGAGCAAGTTACAATTTCCAAAGTTCCTCCACACTGCCAAATCTGAAAATAACAGTAAGACATTGCTCAGTAACTGGGAAGAGTGAATCTTAAGCCTTCCCATGGCATTTTTTTTCCGCTTTCAAATGAATAGAGATTTGGCTTTTATTTAAATGGAAAATCTGCACTTATTGGTAAAAACCTTCCAAACTACCTTCACACTACCAAATATGAAAAACAGCAGTAAAGAAGACCGTATCAGACACTGATATTTTAAAACAACATCTACTGAGTTTCACAGCTGGAATTTCATAGAATCCCAGGCAAATAGTGGTTTATCTACAGTTTGACTACAATGCCAAAGATTCTCAGGAGCAAATGTTTCTCCAATTATTGGTTCTGATGAAACCCAAAGCAGCAGCTTAAAATACAAAAACGATAGTTTAAAGACTAAATACATGAGATGTAAAGCAGTTATTTTTCTAAATCCAGACTATGACTCATAAGTGAATCTAAATTCAAATATCTGAATTACAACCCGACCTTGTTAACAAGTATATACTATTACATGAAATGTTCAGATTTTTTGCTTTGTGTGTGCATAATGTACTTATCAATGTGGTGGTTCTAGTGAAAAACAAACAAAATACAAAATTGACCATGATTTTCTGGTCCTCCCTCTCTAAAACTGTGTCACCATTAGTACATTAAACAAAACATAGGAATCTAAGTCAGATCCATCATGAGTTCTTCAGTGAGATACTGATAGCATGTTTTGTTGTAAAAACAATAAAAATAAAAAAGGGGGAAAAGAAAGATCAAGTATGGGCTTTACAGTCTTAATTTAATGCAAAATCCTTCTCTTTTCAAAACATTTTTTCTCCCTAAATTAAAAATCTTATAATTATTTGCAATTAAAATCACATTTTGAAAAGTTTTGATTTTTTTAAATATTTAAATATTTAGTGAACCTACCTTTAATTTTTCCTAGGATTATAAAAAGTATTAGAGCTAGAAAGGCTCTTCAAGATGATCTAGGGCCCAACCCTCTCCTTGTACAAGAGGCCAAAGTGAATCACCAGGAATAAGTGAGCTCTATGGTTCAGATTACAGAATATTTATTTCAGTGTGGCTTTTATTACAGTGAGCTACCTGTTGCAAGCTGATTATTTAATAATATATAATACCATCTAAATATGTTTTGTTTTTGTTTTTTAAGGGCTGAGGACCGAACTCGGGGCCTTGTGCGTGCTAGGCAAGCGCTCTGCCACTGAACTAAATCCCCAACCCCTAAATATGTTGGTTTTTGAGCACATGAAATGTAAAGGCTTTTATATAAGGTCAACTGTGTTCAATGAATTTAGAGCCATTTTACAATAGTTTTGCATTCTGTTTATTGAAAAATATAAAGTAGATAAAATGGCCAGGTATTATATAAATGGAAAATTAATACATAAGACAAAAAGTGTATCACAGAATATGAAATTGGGCAGTTAAGTACCAAAATAGCACATATAAACTACAAATTATTTTTTAGACATTGAACTATTTCCTTGAAAATCCTAGAAGTTAAAAACAAATAGGGAATCCTGTGCAAGTTTTATAGTTGGACTATTAAGATGATTGGATTATTTGCTTGAATATTTTATAATGAACACTTAATAGTATGAGTGAACTTACTTTTTATGGCCCAAAGGCTTTGGAGTCAGATTAAGCTCACATTACTTCAACTTTATTTTTTTATTTAGAAATAACATGAATAATCAAAGCATACTATATTTGAGATTAAATAAAAGATTTATTTTTTTCAAGGGAACTTACCCTAAAGGAAATTTCTAGGTTTTCTCCTCCCCAAATATCCATTCCAGCATCATATGTTCCAATTTCCTGAAAGTAATCTCTGTCTATTGAAAAAAGGCCTCCTGCCATTGTAGGTGTTCTGAAATTCAATCATAATACTATACCATTAATTTTAATGATTTAAAATTTATAATGAGTTTTAGTTTTTTAAAAACACTCTAGTTTTATAACTGTTTATAACTACGGAATAATGCTGATTCTCACACTTCAGAAATTTCCAAAGACCTCTAGAGGCTTTGAGTGTCAGACATGACCTGTACCCTCGTTCTGCTAACTGCTAGACCACTGTCACAGCTTCTGCCTGGATATCCCTCTCTGTCCAAGTCTTAAGGATGTTTCCTATCTTCAGCACCTTTCTCCATCCTCAGTTCTGATTGAGGTTCCACCTCAAATTCAAATTGAAGCTAGTCTTCATAATCCTCTCCATGTGACTGCCCAAATCACTGAAACAGGCCCAGGTATGCAAGGGACTGAGGGCTGGGGGAGGGAAGAGGTGGATTTAGCAAAGAAATGATAATGAGGACAGATTTAAACAAATGAGCATCAGTTAACCAACCATTTGAATTTCACAAAGGATGAATATGGAAACAACATGGACTCCAGCCAGGAGCAAGTATGTACTGGGATCAGAAGATATTATAAAGATCATATTTTAAGATGAACTACTTACCTCTACAACTCTAAAATGTATTAACTCCATGGTCTACTTAAGATAACAGCATTCGCCTTTCCAGTATGGAAAACTGTTTCCAAAAAAGGTTTGGACTTATTTTGATTTTAGAAAAAAAGAATGAGAGAACACTAATATCTTAGGAGTCAAAGCACACAGGCCAACATGCAGAGTTACTGTTTAGTACAGGGGTATGTGATCTGCTAAATCTTCTCTAAGTACATGAGCATTTTTCCCCCATTGGAGATGATCAAGGGCTTTCATCAGATTTTCAAATAAGTCCATCATCTTCAAATTGTTTAAGAAGGCCTGATTTAGATGCTGAATTGAACTAACAGCTACAGGAAGACAAAGTCCTTTATACTGGTAAGAACTCAGGCTGGCTTAGGAAAAGAACATAGTGAAAAATCTCAACTTGGCCAGAACTGGACATGAATTCATGGGAAAGAAGTCCAGAGAAGTCCAGAATAGGAGAAAGCAGAAACCTCAAGGAACTGAAGGAATTCTTAATTACTACAGAAGCAGCATGTGGATACAACTGGAATAAATCCTGGATGACTCAGAAAACTCAAAGATCTCAACTTCATGTCCTGAACCACAAAGATTTTTTCTGGAAAAAAATTTCTATATAATCAAGTGTGAAACAAAAGAAAAATCAGAAAATGCCTTTATGGAAGTCTCTTTTATACTTTTAATTCAAATTATTATTTAATAATGTTTGAAACAAGCTTTTCTAGCCTTACCAGACAGTAACTACTATCCAAATGGTATGAACCTTACATTATAGTGCAAGAACCCAGTTTTAGGTAATGTTTTCACACACTAACACAATTCATTAAGAGTCAGTTTGATTTATGTTAAATATTATTATCCTTAATAAAAGAATGAAAGCATAGATTGGACTTACACATTTGCAAAATGGTCACAAAGAAATGAAAGAACATATATGTCATTATTTGTCATTTATATTAGATTTATACAATGGAAAAGTTCTAATTTTATTGATTGGCGGAAAAATCCCTTTTCCTCATATTGATATATGAGAAATAGGGCTCTTAACTACAGAAAAGATAAATTGCTTCATGTTTCTCAAAATACATTTATACTCCTTTTAATATGATATACAAAGCTTCACAATCCTCTGCCAATAGCAACTCAGGAAAAAATGTCTGACACATTAGTTACCTGACAGGAAGAGTCCGATCACCTTTCCTTCTGTCCATTTCTCTCTGGGGAACAGGATACCAGCGAAAATTGAGCTTCCAGTTGAATCCACCATAGGTCATATCAGAACCTGCCATGTACTCAAAAGTATCATCGCTGATCACATCAATGATAGGACATACCACTGTTCTCCTAACATCACAAAAGCAAATATGAAGATCTTTCAGAATATTCCTGCTATATAACAAATATATACCAAATGTTTTTAAAATAAAGATACATTCTAAGTTCTCTCCTGGTACATAACTAAGACAGAGTTGGTCAATAGGTAGTTCTTTAAAAAAAAGTTTAACACGAAAGATGATAATCACAGGTGTGTATTACCAATGTTCTTCTCAGGTTATCTAAGTTTACAGTACTTATTCATATACAATTAAGAACTTCAGAACACCATGTATTTCCTCTCCAACCCTTTCTACTTCTTCGTGTGCTAGAAGCTGAGGGCTATATTCCCAATGAAAATGTGGATAAAGATGACAAGACCTGCCTAAGTGTTAGTCTTAGAAAGCAGGGACAATAAAGGATTTTACCCTGTTTTCTTTGAGTTCACTGTCCATATGTTTTGCTCCTATTTGTTGAACATCATATACTATATATATTCTAATAACATGATTCCTAATCCATTCCCATGTATCAGACAGTTTGCAAACATTTCTGTCAGACTTTAGACTTTAGGTCGTGGTCTTATTTTGTTTAGACTCTTCAGGGCTTCTTCTTTTTTTTTGCATTGGCAATTGAAACAGGGACATTTAACCGCTGATCCACATCCCTAAACCTTTTTACTTTTTATTTGGAGATAGGGTCTTACTAAGCTGCTTAGGGCCTCACTCCTTCTGCCTTAGCCTGCTGCGTTTCTAGGATTATAGGTATGCGCCAATAGGCATGGCTTCTCAGGGGATTTTTAAGGCAATATGAGAAGAAATTAATTTTGTATTTATTTAAAAATAAAGAATCTTGGGCTACCGGTGGCTCAGTGGTAGAGCACTTGCCTGGCATGCATGAGGACCCAGGTTCGAACCCCAGTACCACATATACAACTATGTGTCAGAAAAACAAAAACCAGATGAAGATCTTAATTGATTCTTTCTCTTACTCTCCCTGTCTTTAAAAATAAATAAATAAAAATAAAAATAAAGAATCTCGCAATGCATCATGTAGTCTAGCACAAATGTACTGAGAACAAATTTAAGGCTCCAAACAATTACCTGTCATGTTTGATCCTTGCTAATAGAGGCTCCAGCCATCCCACTGTGCATTCGCAATGAGCATCTAAGAAGGTGATCACCTGGCCTTTGGATACTGCAGCTCCTTTCAATCTAGCTCTGATCAATCCAGAACGTTGTTCCATTCGAATTACATGAACTGGCACTTTAAGTTTTTTCACATAACTCTCCAGAGGTCTTTTCAAAAAGTCTGAAAAAATTAACAAAACAATAACATGAAAAACTTGTAAACTGGCACTATACAGATGTATTCTTTTGTTCTGTAGTATTCTATCAACACATATTTACCAAGCACTCCCAATGAGGATCTCTGCCTCACAATGTATTTCCCTAAAGTAAGACTTTTCATTTAATGACAGCATGGACTAGGATGCCTCTCCCTTATTACAGGTGGAGCTAGGACAATAATCTTTGTCTCTGGCTTCACCAAGGACAGGCACGTCACTACACTTCTCTATGTAACTCTTTTAGGGTCAATGCTTCATACTTAAGGATACAAAGAAAGTACTTTGAGAGCATTAAATCCATACTTCAAGAATATGCCACAGCTATTACAGCTCTAAAAACTGTGAGATTTAGCAGCAGAAACAAACTGTCTTATCGATTACCAGTCTTTGACTACTCAGTTCTTTTATTAGGAGGCAGGAAGTAGGGTGGAATAGATGAGAAATGCTGGACTATAACTACAAGGACAAAGAGAGTTCCTTAACAGAAAAGTAAGTCTAAGGAAGAAGTTCTTAAAAGAGAGGGGCAATTAAAGATGAAAAGAAAAAAAGGAGAAAGGGAGACCTGTCCTGGAGAGGTCATATAAGGGTTATGTTGATAAGGCAAGCATGTCCTAACTACTACCTACAAAGGTCACAAATGACTTTATTTTTTTTTTAAAGGGGGTGGGGAATGCTAATTTTATTTTTCTATCTGCTTGTTGTTTTCCCTCCACTTAGTTGTGTATGTGGTGCTGGGGATCAAACCAGGGTCCTCTTGCATGCTGGGCAAGTGATCTACCACTGAGCCACCTCTACAGCTGCTCACAATGACTTTAAAATGCAGATAAAGCACAGGTTCATCAAAGCAAACAGGAAAGATCTTTTCAATCAGGTCACTTTGTAGGATTTTATGGGCAGAGAAATTAATGATGATAATATGACCAGATAAATACCTTTTCAATTAGTCCCTATGCTGTAGATAGGAGGATAATCTTTGTAGGAAAGGAAACATTAAGATGGAACTATTGGGATTCCTATAACTAGCTTTGTCCCACAGGTCTCTAGCTATTCACAGAAATTAGGATGTGTATATTAAAATGTTTTTTAAATATTGAGCATAGGAATCCAAAGTTCTTCCTGTATGGTGAGGTAGGGAGGACAAATGAGAGTGATGTGATTCCTGTTTGGTAAAGGTAGAATGAGTCAATGAAGTAATTAGGAATATGAAAACTGCTGCACTACATCAGATTACAGATAATTTTCATTTCTGCTAAAATACTTCCTAATATTTGGACTAAGAGTATCTAAAAATATCACTATGGGCTGGAGAGGTGGCTCAGCTGTACAGCATTTGCCTGGCATGTACAAGGACCTGGGTTTGATCCCCAGCACCACATATACAACTAAGTGCAACTAAGTGTAGAAATACAGATAAATAAAAATAAAAATTGATTGTCTCACACTCACTCTTAAAAAAAAAATCCCTATGATTTATGAATCAATCCTTAAGATCAGGAAGACCTAACTAGATTATGAGTGAAAAGGTGGGAACCATGAAAATCCCAGGGGAAAAAAAAAACATTTTGCAGTAGCAGCTAACATTTTGACTGTTTAACACAATGCTAAACGTGTTACATATTTTATTTCATTTAAGCTTTACAACTACCCTGTGAGGTTGGTTAAGTTAAGTTACTACGCATACATTAGAAATGAAAATCTAAGGGGCTTTCAGTGGTAGCTCAGCTTGCCTGGCATGCGCGAGTACAGAAGTACAAACCACAGCACCACATACACAACAAAGTGTTGGAGCAACGAAGGTCACCCAAAAAACTAAATAAAATTGATTCTCTGGTGCTCTCTCTTTGTCCCTCCTCTTAAAAAAAAATTAAATTAAATTTTAAAAAAAGAAATGAAAATCTAAGTCTCAGAAGTTAAGATATTTGATGCAGTTGATACAGCTTGCTATGGGACTGGATTTAAGATTCAAACCCAGTTCTGCCAGCCTTCAAAGCCCACCTTTTTGTAGAGAGGAAGACAATACTAGAAGGAAATGCAAGAAAGAACAATTCAGGATATGGAAACACCTGAGACAGATTTCTCATTTGTCAAAGGTATGTGACATATTCTTGTACCTAAGATCAGCAAGGTTGATTGGATCATAAAAATATGTATCTCACAACAAGCTTTTCCAAAATTATTAGTTTAAAATGCTTCTTAAAAACCCAGTCAATCGGGCTGGAGTGGTGGCTAAGTGGTTATGGCACTTGCCTGGCATGTGTATAAGGATGTGAGTTTAAACCCCAGCACTGTGTACACAACAAAGTCTCGGAGCAACGAAAGTCACATGAAAAACTAAATAAAACTGATTCTCTCTCTCTCTCTCTTTCTAAAAACAAAAAACAAAACAGAAAAGAAAAAAAAAAACCTAATCCCTGAGACTCACACCTTTGAAATATATACTGTTTTTTACTGATGCACAAAATAGAATCTGCATAAGACTGTGGTATGGTAACTTCAAAAACTTGCAATAAGGCTTAAAAATAGTTGTCTTTCAGTTCACACAAAATTATGGACTCAGTGCTGGGCAGGAGAGCTGAACTATCAAGTCACATGAAGCCATGAAAAATTAAATGATTATGGTTAACAGCTACTACTTCATCTAAAAACATGGGTGAATCTTATTATTAGAATATCTATCTATAGTTATTGTTCTATAAATGGATCCCTAACATTTTTCTATCAGGAAGAATGAGGCTATCAGTGAGGAAGGGAAAATCTCACTGTTATAGCAACAACTGAGAAATATGAGCTAGAACTCTAAAGAACAGTAGGGAGAGCAAGAAATTTAGAGGCTAATAAATCTAACTCATTTGACTTCCTTTTTGTGCAAAATGAGAAAAACAACAGTCATCTCAAATTAGGAACCTTGTCCAAATTCTAAGACTTAAGATAAACTTTTACAGTTACGATCACGTAACTACTGATACAAACTAGGGACTCACTCATTCTCTTGATTTTATCACAGATCTTACAATAGTAAAGTTCTGTCGGGGCAATCAGAAGTGTTGTACACAGCAGCTAAGAGGCCAGGGCCCGGGGTTACGGAGTGTGGATACCAAACAGGGATAATTACACCACCTACTTCATACTTTAATTAAAAAGAGCTGTTCAGGAGGTTGAGAAACTGAGTATCCTGTGGCCATGAGCAGACTATGCATACCACACACTCTAATTAGGAAGTCTGCACAGAGAATTAAAGGATGGTAAACCATTCATTCAATAAAATGTAGACTATTTATGTGGGCACTGAGAAGATAATGGTGAGCAAATAAACCTGATAGAGGAATTAAACAGACATTAATCATATAAGAAAATAATGGAAACTGTGTAAGCACTATGTAGGAATAGTGTTCATAGGGACATGACAGGGTCCAGGGAGGTCAAGGAGTTCCTCTCTAAAACATATTTGAACTGAACTGTGAGAATATGAGATGTTAATTAGACTGGAAAAATGGGAGAACAATGTTCTAGAAGAAAGAATAATAGCACTAGTACAGGTGAAGGTTCTGAGATAGAAAGAATGGTACTCTTAATAAATACAAAGAGAAAAATTGTGGACAAAGGACAGTAGTATGGGAACAGAGTGGCATGTTTCAAGAAGTGTCTGGGTGGGGCTGGAAAGGTGGCTCAGCGGTAGCACTTGCCTGGCATGTATGTGCAAGGAGCTGGGTTTGAACCCCAGTACCACATATACACCTAAGTGCTAGAAAAACAAAAACCAGACGAAAAAATAAATAAAATTGACTCTTTCCCTCTCACACACTATGAAGAAGAAGAAGAAAGAAAGGAGGAGGACACACTATGAAGAAGAAAGAGAGGAGGAGGAGGAGAGGGAGGAGAAGGAGAAGGAGTAGAAGAAGAAGAAAGAAGTGTCTGCAAATGCCAGATGGGGGGTCAGGTCATGCAAACCTTTATCAGAGAAGTGGCTTGATCATGTTTGCAGACTTAAAAGCTCTCTCTGCATGTACTGAAGTGAACAGAAAAAGGGCTATCTAGATAATTCTCAATCTGGACAGCAAAGTCTGCAGTTATAACCAAGAAAATAATACCTTGTGGTTCCCACATATCAGACATGAGGACCTGGAATATAAAGAGTGAATCAGACCCCTGAACAGA
>PVKS010050544.1:0-11488 GCA_004027875.1 Aplodontia rufa
CTCCCCCGTCCCCTTCCCAATACATCTCTATGTATGCCTTAGGTAGCATGACACTACACCTTTTCCGGATGTAAAACATGAGAATTGACCTCCTTTCTCAAAAGCCAGGGTCTAGCTCCAGCCTGCACAGATGAGTGAAAACATTCAACCCTTGGTTCTCTGGGTTATGCTGACTTCACTCAGCATGATTTCTTCCATAGCCATCCATTTACTTTCAAAGACTGCAATATCATTGTTTCTAATTGCTGAGTAGAATTCCATGCTATATATGTACCACAATTTTTGGATCCATTCATCCAGTGAGGGACATCTGCTTTGTTTCCATAATTTAGCTATTGTAAATTGAGCTGCTATGAACATCGTTTTTACTGTGTCACTGTAATGTGCTGATTCTAAATCCCCTGGAAAAATACCCAGGAGAGCAATAGTAAGATCATATGGTGGGCTCATCCCTAGTTTTTTGAGGATTCTCCACACTGCTTTCCAGAGGGACTGTACCAGTCTGCAGTTCCACCAACAGTGTGTTAGTGTGCCTATCTCTCCACAACCCCTCCAGCATCTATTATTGTTTATTTTCTTCATTTTTGGCAATTTGACTGGCATGGGGTGAAATCTTAAAGTAGTTTTCATTTGCATTTCTCTGATTACTAGTGATTTAGAGTACTTTCTCATATATTCATTGGCTTGCTCAATGTCCTCTGTAGAGAAGTTTCTATTTAGCTTTTTGAACCGTCTATTGATTGGGTCATTTGTGTTTTTGAAGTTGAGATTTTTGAGGATTTTGTAAATTCTGGATATGAGGCCCCTGTCAGAGGAATCACAATCAATGATTCTCTACCATTCTATAGGAAACCTCTTGACTCTTTCGATTATTTCCTTGGCAGTGCAAAAACTTTTTAGCTTTATGGCATCCCATTCATTGATTTTTTACTTTACTTCTTTCACTTTAGTAGACATGTTGAGAAATTCTTTGCCTATTCCCAAATGCTGAAGTGTTGGACATAATTTGTCTTCTATCAGTCGCAGGGTACCTTTTTTAATTCCTAGCTCCTTGATCCATTTTAATTTGATTCTCCTACAAGGTATTTCTCAAAATACCTCTATCAAAAGAAAGCACATGACATCTGATTTTAGTTGAGGACAGGTGGATTAGCAGGCATTATATTGAGTATAAACCTCATTGAATATATACTGATGTAAAAATGAAGGAAGGTTAGTCAAATCTCAAATATAAAATCTTCCAAATAATTTATGTAATATTCTGCCTTCAAGGAAGTGAAGCAAAATTCCCTTCTCTTTTAGTGTTCACTGTGCAGTGTCTTCCTATAATGAAATAAATTGAATAAAGTAATGTAATAAAGGAATATAGTAAAAGAACAACATGAAATAAGTGGAATAAAAGAAATTTGTTTTAAATCTGTCAACTCTGTATTGCTGTCACAAACACAACTCAAGTTTATTTAAAACAACAATAATAACTCAGTAGATTTTTCTATTGGTCAATGAGATAGAATGGTCATACATATCTAAGGGAATCTCCTTCTATTTTCATGAAACACATTTTCCTACTTTTTTTCTCTAGAAAACAAAACCCTTTCTGAATCTAGCTTATTTCACTTAGCACAATGTTGTCAATTTCTGTCCATTTTCCTGCAAATGACAAAAACAAATTCCATTTTAAAAATATAATAACAAAGTATCAAAATACAAAATTTACATGAAAATATAAAAAATTTACATATTAGCAATAGATAATCCCATCAAAAACTACACTTAAAAAAAATTAACATTAGAAACATATAATAATAAATTTAATTCATGACATATGATGGGAATGCAGGGTACACTAAAAATTATGCAGGAATGTATTAAAAACCTAAGTAAATGGAAAGGTGTTCATGGATAAGAATTCCGAATATTATTAAATGTACCAGTTGAAGGCTGGAACAGTGGCTCAGCAGTTACAGGGCTTGCCTGGCATGCACGAGTGCACGGGTTCAAATCCCAGCAGCCACATATACAACTAAGCATCAGAGCAACAAAAGCCATGTAAAAAAACTCAATAAAAATTGATTCTCTCTCTCTCTCTCTCTCTCTCACACACTCCTTCTCTCTTTAAAAAAGTACCATTTGACACATGTGATATACAGCTTTAACATAATTCCATGTGATATCATAAAAGAAATTTTTGTAGAAATTTAAAATTTAATGTAAAGTTAACATGGATTTGCAAAATAAATAAAAAACAAAATCAAACTAATAAAGCTCAAACACACCAGTTAAAATATAATGAACAGAGAACAAAAATGAAGAACTTATAATACCTGTTTCTGTGTTTGTAATGCCATTTTCACCTTAAAACATGTACTTGTGGGTTTGGAGATTTAGCTCAGTGGCAGAGTACTTGCCTAGCACGTGCAAGGCCCTGAGTTCCGTCTGCAGCCCTGAAAAAAAAAATGTAAAAATGTATATGTGTGTGTATGTGTGTGTATATATATTTTTTTTCTTTTTTTGGTTTTTTTTTTTGGTGTTTTTTTTTTTTTTTTTTTTTTTTTTTTTTTTTTTTTTGTTTTTTTTTTTTTTTTTTTTTTTTTTTGCTACTGGGGTTGAATCAGGGGCACTTAGCCACTAAGTCATACCCCCAACCCTTTTTATATTTTAAGATTTTGAGACAGGGTTTCACTATATTGCTTAGGCTGACTTCCAACTTGTGATCCTCCTGCCTCAGTCTCTTGACAAGCTGGGATTACAAGTCTGTGCTATTACACCGGACCACAAATTCTCTTAATCATTCTGTCTTTTCCACTCATTTATCGACTATTCTTTTTCTTTTCCCCTACTTGAATTAAGGATTTCACCCAAGGGCAATGTACCATTGGACTGCAAACCCAGTCCTTTCTACTTTTTATTTTGAAATAGAGTCTCTCTAAATTGGCTTGAACTTGAGGTCCTGCATCAGCCTTTGACTTGCTAGGATTACAGATCTGTGCCACCACCTCAGGGCTTTCGCCTGTTCTTAACAACCTTAATTGCTTCAAGACCCCTGTCTTTCTAGCTCTGTGGCTTTTACAATTTCTACAATCCTACTGACCTGGATTGAAATAATCTTTAAAAATTAAGTTCTTTCTCTTCTATTTATGTTTGAATTTTCTCATCTTTTATGATCAATTTTTATTACCTATTACAGGAGTTAAAAAAGGATGCTTCTGAGAGTTGGGTTTTGAAACAGATTCCAAATTTTCTTTGGGAAGGAGAAGGTTGGGAACAATTTGGAACAAATGCATCGTATAAATTAATTTATATATGCCTAGTCACTTATGTACATAGCCTTAAAGTAAACAGAAAACTGTAGTTGAAATGGAATTTGTGATGAAGTAAAATATTGGGATCATATTATAAAAAGCTTTTCAAAATTTTATCTATAAATACATATTTAATTTGATTTATAGTTTGCTTTAATGATTTCTAACAAGCTAATTTTGCATTTTAATATTGGAAGGTATTATAGAAGAAGGAAAAAGTTATTCAATTTTATTTCCTATGTATAAAAAAGAAAAAATTGAACAACGATTTGCCATTGGATTGTTGATGGATAGCTGGTAGAATAAATTAAAGAATTCTCAGAAGCTTTCATAGCTTAGCAATTTGAAGAAAATTCTTTGTGTGTTTTATCGGATGGTGATTATGTATTAGATCATACTGAAAAGTTTTGTGTTAAATCAGCTTGGAGATTTTTTCTAAATATTGATTGGATCATAAAATGTAGAGTAGCTAGGGTCAGGACTCCAGGTAGTTAAAATACAAAATGAGAATATATGGGAAAAAAAGAAATGGAAATCTGGGAAGAGAATAATGAAAAGTGAATTGAATCATTGAACTGCTCTGGGGTAGTTGGTAACACTAGCTTTTGTGGAAATGATTTTGATTATTCAGAGTTACAGATGATTGGCAGCTACACTGTCCCTTGATAAGAAGCTACTATTACAGAGTCCCTGATCCAGGAGCAGAATTTCAAAATCTTTAAATGCTGGTAGTTGAGATAAAGCAGTGCATACACGGTATGCATGTGCAGATAATAGTATTCAGTAAATTCTAATTTTTCCCTGATACTTTCTAAGAGAAGAAGCAGTTTTCATCGCTTCATGGTTTAGGTAGACAGAGACTAAGGCATCTTAAAAATCAATGGTGATAAATAAAAGCAACCATCACATGTTAAATTTCTCATTCCATTTATGACTTCAATTAAAGAAGTCTCTTGACTTTATTTTCTCAAGAGTGTTAATATCTATCCAGAGGGCACATATGGATTAAATTACACCAAAATATTTTTTGTTAGATCAACCCTGGGATATATTTAAAAAATATTGGATCATGAAATATAGATAAGCCAAGGTCAGGACTCTAGGTAAAGTTAAAGTGTAAATACAAAATAAGAATATATGAGGCAAAAATGAAATGGGTAAAATAGAAAGAAAACAATAAATAGGCAACTGAGTAGATTAAATGCGATGTGCAGTCTCGAAATAACTGGAAACAAAATACATAATCAAATCAGCTTGTGATCTTCTCTATACAGTTAAGTTATCTCAGGAGACAGGTGACTGATGATCTTTGACAGAAGTTATGATGTGAACATAAGGCAATTATCAAAATGCTTTTCTTCTGCTGTAAATCTTTTGGAATAATGCTATAAGGTGAGCTAGAAAACCTGGCCAAAGACACATGGCTGATTTTTCCCATCAAGGTTACAGAACTCTTAGATTGAGTGATATTTCTGACATTAAGCCATATTCTTTCAACTTAAGAAGAAACGAGAAAAGGCTTTTTGTTTCTGTATTAATCTAGGGCGAATTAGTAGTAAAGTACTAGAGAATGTCAGGGAGGAATGAATCCATAGGATGTGTCCAGGACACATTTTTTGCAAATAAAGGTTTTCTTTTCCTCTCATGATTTAGTCATCTGTGTTTGTTAATAGATTTTAATCAAATTAAAATAAACTTTCTCCTACCTTTGTGATGGAAGGAAGAAACCTGTGTAGTTTGGTCTACCTGAAGGAAATGTTAAGTTTCTCTTTGCATGACTCCACAAATTATCACATCTACAGCTATTTACTGAAATTTACAAATTGTAGCTTTTTTTTATCCTTGCTTTAATTTTACTTCACTAGTTTTGATAATACTAATTTGGTAAAGAATTTGAGAATAAATTGTGGACATAATATTTCCTCCCCTTTTTTTCCTAACTGCACTTCGTTTTAGAAGTCTTTTTTAAATCCAAGATACTTCATTATGTTTATTTGATAATGTTTTAACCTCCATAAATCTGGAAATAATTTCTAAATGAAGAATGAGAAAGAGCAGTTACATTTGTCTGAATGTTTTACTAAGATTAACTCTAGGTTCTATGTTATCAACAGGAATGAAACATAACTGATTTTAATTTTTATTAATATATTTTACATTGTTAATTTACATATTGGTGCAATAGAGTGTGCCATTTCAATGAGGGCACACAATGCATAATGATCAGGTCAGGATAACTAGCATCACTTCATACATAAATGCAGGACTCAGAATTTTGAAATTACTAGGGGAAAATACAGGGGAAACTCTACAGGGCATTTGTGCAAAGACTTTCTTTTTCTTTTTTGATATGACACAAAAGCACAGGAAACAAAGCAAAAATTGACAAATGGGATTACTTCCAACTAAAAAGCTTCTGTACAGCAAAGGAGATAATCAAAAGAACAAAAAGAAAACCTAAGAAGGGGAGAAAATATTTGCAAATTAAACATCTGACAAGAGATAAAATATCCATATCCAAAGTATGCAAGGGATCCAAGCAACAAAATAAACAAAAAAATAAATAATACAATAAAAAATGGGCAAGTGACCAGAGTACATATTTTTTTTTAAAAAATACACAAATTATCTTTTTAGTGTGTCATACAGGTGGTGTATTTTGTCAGTATTATCCATTATTATATTGCGTAAATTTTCTGAATTGGCTTTGGGAACTGGCTCTGTAATATAATTAGACACTAACGCCTATTTCCAGTAGTAAAGACAGCATTGAGAGTCTATGTTATGATTCACTAAAATTAACAATCTATCATCAAGGGACACTCCTAGCAAACACTTATGAGAAATAAGGTCTCAGTCACTACTTGTAAATATTTTGTCAAACTATCAAGTACAATGAGATTAGTTGGTGATATGGTATGGATATGATGTAATTATGTCCCCAAGTGTTCATGTACTAGAAGTTTGGTGTGACTATATTGATGGTGGTAGAATTTTTAAGAAAGTGGGTCTTTTGTGAGGTCATAATTGGCCTCTCCTTCATTTCTGGCTTCCTGTTGTGTCATCTCTCCCAGCATGTATTCCTGCCATGATGGTATTCTCCTTGATTCCTTCACCATAGTCAATCCAGATCCATCATCATGCTCTTGAACCTCCAGAACTTTGAGCTAAACATACTTATTTTTTATAAAGTACCTAACCTCTGGTATTTTGTTATAGTAACAAAAATGGAATAAGCCCTTACTGTCATTGGACAAATTATAGAGACAGCCTCTTTACCCCCATCTTTGGGATTTAAATTTATAAGATCTCAAGGAACTCCAAAGGCCTCCGCTGAGGGAACTTGGAGTGGCAATGCTAATTCTCCTCATGACTCAGTCCAACACTTCTTTTTGCTTCTGCACAGCAAAATCACATATTAAGAATGAGGTGAAAGTAAGAGAAACTAAAATTATATCAGGTCAAAGTTATTGATATCAGCCCACCAAATAGAAACTCTTCATTCAATGGTATAGCCCAAGGAGTCGGAAGGGGCTCTAATAGTTTGCTAATTGGTTTGGCTGAAACATGGATCAAAATGCTGCCCACAGTATTTAAGTTAGAAATTCCAGACCTGCCTTGGTTCAATGGAGAAAAGAGATGAAAAGACCTGGAGAGAGACAGATGGGTGTGTCAAGAGTAGATTTGTTGTTAAGTTCTTCTCTCTCACCACAATACACCTTTTGCTAGCACTGTAGGACATACATTTATGAGGGGAGCCCCAGTAGTACTAAAGAACTTCGTGGTTGCTCATCTCTGCAGACCAACCTTAGAGTGGGAACTACAGTCCATGTAAGGGAGATAATTGTGATTCTGGGTGGGAGGGGACAAGTTGCAGCACTTGACTACTACTGTGGACGGTAAGATGAATGTGGTTACCATAATAAACAGCAGAGTCAAAGCAATAATCAAAATACTGAATCAAGCAGATTTTTACGTTGGTTAGTTAATCATGGTATTTGTTGAAGTAAAATATATAGGAAGCCTGTTAGATTCTTACTTCATTGTTAAAGCAGTTCTAGATCAAGTGAAAAAACATCTAGCCTGAATTGCAAATACAAAGTCATGACCTCGCAATCAATTTCTGTAAGCTACTTTACAGACCCAGATCCTCGTAAAGGAAGAGGAGTCTAGGTCCTCTTGATGGTACACTGCCAAACACTGATATGACAAAACTTCTGCCATCCTTCTCCAAAGGGGCTTATGCTTTTAATAGAGGATCTACATTTTAGAAAAGGGAATAATGAGTCTTTTAAGTGATTTTTGGCAACTGGCTCTGAACTGGCATAAATTCCAATAATCCAAAATGTTACTGTGATTCACTGATCGATCAGAGTAGATGCTTATAGAGCTCTGGTGATTGATTGTGTCTTAGCTGTGAGCCCAGTGATTCCCAGAGCCCCTCCTGTAGTTGATTCTCTAATCTCAAAGTGTAAAATTGGAACAGATGAGCTTAGCCATTGGCAATATACCTACATGGGTTTACTGAGGCTTCTGAATTTTTAGTAAATCATTTACCTTCTTAAAGTGGGCAAGCCTCTTTCAGTTCAAGGTATGAAAAGAACAAAATCACAGGTTCCACAAGCGAGAGAGAATTCACCATTCCCTCTTCATCTGAGTCCTCTTTATTAAATCTCCTGAGTTGCTAGCCTGTCATACCACACTGAAGATTTTCAACTGGCTCCATAATCAGGTGAGCCAGTTCCTTATAATCAACAAAATCATATGTTATTGATTTGGTTTCCCCAGAGCATATACAATTGGAATGAATTCTTATCTCCAATATATTACTATTAGAAATAATGCTGCTTAATAATAATGTGGATCTTTCATATAATATCATGTAAACTAGATTTTGATGGATGATTCTAATTCTTCTCCACCAAAATTGGTGCACCTAAGGCACTTCATATGACCATCAATGTTGTATGAGGGAGTATCTTTTCCCACAATTGTACCAAGAAAGTTTATTATGGAGCTCTTGAAATTTTGACAATCCAATTGTAGAGAAATGCAATCTTAGGACAATTTTCATTTATATTTTTCTTCTTAAGAATAATATTAAATATCTTCTAATATATTTTATGAATATAAATTTATATTCCTATTTTGGACTTTATATTATTTATTCAATCTTTCCTCTTTAACAAAATGTTTTCATCCCTTGAAATGCATGCTGCAACTAAGCTCATTCAACTTTTCATCTGAAAAGTTTGATATTAATTAGAGCATTTTTTGTTATGCCATTCAAGGAATATAATTAAATATATGTCATTCCTTTTCACACTGCAAATGAATTTTCAAGGATGCTTCCTCTCATTTCTCATTTAAAATAAATTTATATTTTCTTTTGTACTTGCTTAAATGCAGGTTTAAGTCAGCATTTAGATCTTATCAATTTGGGGTTAATGCTTACATATTATATGTGATTATAACTTTTATTTTATAATTTATATATATATTCATTTCAGTCTCTCAACATTTAAATAACCTTAACACGAATTCAATATAAAAACTAAGTTTTTTCTGTTGTTGGTAAGTGATCATTTTATTTAATCACTCCTACAATTACTTTATAGGATGACTATGCTGTTTGTCTAACTTCAGCAGATTTTGTTTCATACAAAGAAAAATTTGATAATTTATGATACTATTTAAAACATACACAAAGCAATAAATAGCTAAGGTATATTGCATTGCTTAAGATTCTTATATATAAAGTATAACGTTAGCTTGAAATTATGGTCAAATTGCAATTTCAATATGAAGTAATTATACAGCAGTGTTTCAAAATATGAATGGAGAGAATAAGTTTGGATAACAGATTAATTAAAATATTACTCCTGGGGCTGGAGCAGTGGCTGCGTGGTTACGGTGCTTGCCCAGCATACAGGAGTACACGGATTCAAACCCCAGCACTCACATACACAACTAAGTGTCAGACGAATGAAAGCCATGTGAAAAACTCAATAAAAATTGATTCTCTCTATCTCTCTCTCTCACTGTCCTTCTCTCTTTAAATAAAATAAAATAAAACAAAATAAAATGCATTCATGAATTTTCTTCCCTCATAAACAAATTATCATTAATTTTTTTACATAATTGATTTATGATCTAAAATGCAATGCTTTCCATATATGAATATGTCTATGAAAAATCAAGTTAATTAATTTATGATAATGGAAACACTGAACAAATAGTTATTCATCATTCTTATTTGTTTGGCATTGTGTTAATCATAGCGAGAACAATAGTGAAGCCAATCCATCAAGCACTTTCATGAAGCATTTCTTTTGGAGAGGGTCAGATAATACTAATGTAACACACAGAGGCACTTAAAGTTGCCAACTCAGAGCAAAGTGGGGAAAATTGAACATAGGAAACTTTCCATGAATTCTGAATTTATAACAAACCTTTATTTCATTTTGGTAAACTTTAAAGACTTCTTGAGTAAATGAGTCTTTGATTGCATTCATGAACCATCCTTGAATATAACAATATTGATTCAAAAGTGTAAACCTCTCAAAGACCTCCTTCAATGAATTATTCATAAAATAAAGGGATCAGAGCACATTCTTCTTGCCCTGCATATTTTAAAAAAGTAATAGCAAGTACATATTTGTTAATATTGAGTTCTCTATAAGCATAAAAATATCTTCCATGCTAGATCATCTAATACTTTAAAAACGCAACACAAATATAAGATCAAAAGATATTAAACTAATCATTGTTTCAGTACCTTGAAATGCCACAGATAATATTTTGATTCAATTTAAATGTTTCCATAAATGGGTTTCATAAATTGTGTTTTAGACTGCACTTAAGTTCAAATTTTATTTTTAATTTTAAAATAATTAAAAAATAATAATTAAAAATCAATCAATATTTTAAAATTTAAAATACTATATAAAAATTTCTCAATGTATAGAGTATATTGCTTCTTTCAGCATTATAAGTTGACTATTTAATTCCATTTCAAGGGTTTATTCCAGAAAGGACTTGAGGTTAAGGAGATTTATTTCCCAGAAATTGATTATAAATTTCCCTATGTGCATCCATAATAAATAATGAACTTCATATGCTTCTAAGAAACAAAGCATTTTCAAGAATCCAAAATATGGAGTTATTATTTTCAAAGTACTAGTCACAGTGAAAATTATAGAAAATGATGAGCAAAGTCATATTCACTTTTTAATAGCTAACAGCAGCCTAAGTCCATAGGACTTAAATTCCTTAATTACTCAGTTGACTTCTCTGTAATTTCAGCTCAGCAGTTAAAGTATAGGACAGGACAACAGCACACAAATTGTATATGAACAATTTTTTAAAAAAAATTATACCATGGTATGTATTTCTAATTTTTAATGGCATTGGAAAATCCTACAATTGAATCAATTTAAAAGGAACTTAAAACACATAGGAATTTACTCTATGGTAGAGATATTGTTTTAGGCTAATAAGTGCATTAAAATATTCAATAAATAAAACTGGCTCATTTCATTGAAATTGGAAGAAAATGTTAGAATTTTCATTTATATGAAGACACAACATATCAAAACCCCTGGGACAGCATGAAAGCTTTCTTAAGAGGAAAATTTATTGCACTGAGTGTCCACATACTATTCCACTCCTGGGTATCTTTCCAGGGGACTTAAAATCAGCACATTACAGTGACACAGCAATATCGATGTTCATAGCAGCACAATTTACTATTGCTAGGCTATGGAAACAACCCAGATGTCCCTCACTGGAAGAATGGATCCAAAAACTGTGGTACATTTATACCATGGAATATTACATAGCAATTAGAAACAATGATATTGCAGCCTTCGAAGGTAAATGGATGGCTATGGAAGAGATCATGATGAGTAAAATCAGCTTAACCCAGAGACCTAAGGGTCGATTGTCTCCACTCATCTGTGGAGGTGGGGACTAGACCCTGGTCAATGAGAAAGTTGGTCTAGTAACATGAGTTAAATCCAGATAAGATGTAATGCTTTACAATCTAATACTTTTTTTAGAGTTATAATGGGAAGGGGAAGGGAGGGATAAGGGAGGGTAATTGGGGTGGGGCACTCCTGGGGATAATTGCAATATCCAGAATATATACACATTTTATACACATTTTATATTATTTTGTTAAAATC
>PVKS010050545.1:0-11498 GCA_004027875.1 Aplodontia rufa
AATTTTTATTCTGTTCATTCATTCATTAAATGTTTGTTCAGCACCTACTCTGTGCCAGATGTTAGAGAGAGGGCAATGAGCAAGACTGACAAAAGGTTAACCTTCTTCAAGCTTCCACCTGGAGCCTAATGGCCCCATAGTTCTCCTAAACACTTAACCTCAGGCCACAAAACTACTAGTTTTTTCTCTTTTCAGTTGTATGGAAATCCTATTCATCCACTGGGTCCTCTGGGTCCAATTTCACTTGTACCAATCAGTCCAGGACTCACCTAGCCAACTGTAAACCTCCTCCCTTGGGCATTTCTTCCTCCCCAGTATATGTATAATATATACACCACTTTCAAGTCCAGAGGAATCCTTGATTTAAAACCCAAATCTCAGACTTGTTGAACAACTTCTAGCTGAAGCCCAAAATAAGTGAAGGCTTTCCAAGAAATGCTGGCAATGTGGTTACTTTTAAAGTTACATCTGAAGCAAGAAGATAATCAAGAAAAGGGGACCCATGGGTTGGGGAAGGGACCAGGGGGGCTCAAGCGTCAGCGCATCAAGTCTAGGCCCCAGGTGCACCCGGGCTTATATGTGGTTCATTTTCACCTAGATCAGAAATCCAGCAAGTTGAATCACACATCTGATTTTCGGGTTTTTTCTCTTTTTTTGGTACTGGGGATTGAACCCAGGGGCATGTATCCAGCCATTTTTATTTTATTTTTATTTTGAGACCAAGTCTCACTAAGTTCCTTAGAGCCTTAATCAGTTGCTAAGGCTGGCCTTGAACTTGTGATCTTCCTGCTCAGCCTTTGGAGCTGCTGGGATTGTAGGTGTGCACCACTGTGCCCAGATGATATTTTCCCACCATCATGCCCCCAGTCCTTTGCACAATGCCCAATATAATAAATACTTGTGGAATCAATGAAGATTCTTTCTAACCCAGAGACCTGTAATCTCCTGCAGTCAAATACTTAGATTACTGCAGGACAAGATATCTTCCAGAAATAAATCATCACCGTCTTCTGCTCCCTCAGAGATCAGTCCTCTGTGACAGATTATACATTCTAATCCTAACCAACACCAGTAAAATTATACTTGAAGCAACAATTTCAGATTTACCCAGAACAAAACAAGGATTCAAAAGAATTCCAACATGAGAGAATGCTTATCTTTTGGGAAAAATGATAATAAATCTAGGTAAATAGTATGTTCTTGCTCTCATCACATTACCCCTAAACACTCTAGCATCAGAAGAAGGGATCCACAAACAGAAGTAGTTTGGCAGGATTTGGGTTTCTTTTGGTTTTTTTGTTTTTGTTTTTGTTTTTGTTTTTTTGAGATAGGGTCTTGCTAAGTTGCTTGCTTAAGGCCTCGCTGCATTGCCAAGGCTAGCCTCAAACTTGCAATCCATGCTTCAGCCTCCTGAGTCACTGGGATTACAGGCATATGCCACCACATCTGGCAGGATTTGGTGGTTACTGAGGTTCTTATAAATGTCATCAACACGGCTGGAGCTCAATGGTTACCGCGCTTGCCCAGCATGTGTGAGTTCAAACCCCAGCACCACGTACACAATGAAGTCTTAGAGCAATGAAAGCCACATGAAAAACAAAATAAAGATTGATTCTCTCTTTCTCTCTCTCGCTCATGGTCCCTCTCTCTTTAAAAAAAAATGTCATGAACAGTTCCAGAAAAAAAACTCACAAAGGAGGCAGGGAGGAGAGGAATTTCTTTACCCTTAATCCTTAGAAATTAAGCTTTTCAATCCAGAAGGTTCTGCTTCCAAGAAGATTCCCAGCACATTTTTTTCCTCCTCTCTTTCTACTTGTGCCTTCTTATCTTCAAAACCCAGCTTGAAACTTCATTTTTAGGAAAGTGACTATGATGAATGCCTTCTTTTCTCTAACACTCAGTACCATGCTAATTTGTGCTTCATGATATTCATTTCAACAAACATCTATTAAATACAAAATATATTCAAGTTCTGTAGGTACTGCACCTTAAACATGCAGAAAACATGGTCCCAGCTCTTGGGAGCTTAGAGATATACGTGAGACACACACAATATTCTGCAGGATCTTCTGGGTAACAGGTATCAAACCACATGTTCTGGTACCAAAAGAAGAGCCGTCAGTAGCAGCTTTTCAAATAATCTTAAATTCAGGGCTGGAGTGGTGGCTCGGGGGTTATGGCTCTTGCCCAGCATTTGCAAGCACACGGGTTCAAACCCCAGCACCCACGTGCACAACTAAGTGTCAGAGCAACAAAATCCACATGAAAAACTAAATAAAATTTGATTCTCTCTCTCTCTCTCCTTCTCTCTTTAAAAAATTAATCTTGGGGCTGGAGCAGTGGCTCAGCGGTTTCAGCGCTTGACTGGCGAGCACAAGGACCAGGGTTCAAACCCCAGCACCACGTACACAACTAAGTGTTGGAGCAACTAAGATGTGAAAAACTAAATAAAGTTGTTTCTTTCTCTGTCTCTCTCAGTGTCTCTCTCTCTTTAAAAAAATTAATCTTAAATTTGTATGAGAAAGGTTTGCTTATGTAAAGACTAGGTCTTCCTCCAGAATCATTTTCGATCACCTGATACAGAACTATGTCCACAAAAGGCATGCAAATATTCTAAATGGTACCAAACCATGCTTCATCTCAGCCTTATGCAAACAATAGCCCAAGAAGCATTTTGCTTCATGTGTGAAAAAAACCAACAAAGAAAATTTTAATAAGCAAAAACCTATCCAGAATAACTTGAGAATTCATGCATGCCTACAGGGGGAAACAGTGCATAAGGATGCTATATTTATCATATCTCCCATTGCTGATGACTGGCTTGCATGGCTCATACACAACTCTGCTCCTGAAGGAAAACACTAACAGCACTAATCATTGCTGTAATTCAAAGCGGCAGAGGGAAAGCACAAAGAGAGAATACAATATGTCTAATTGTTCTGATTGGTGTAAGAATAAACACAAGGCCCATGGATGAGATAAGCAGAGTCAAAAAAAGAAAACTGTCAGTGTGGCTGAGAATACGAAGAGGAGCCAAAGAGCAAAGCTGGTTCAGGACAAAAACCAGGCACGGGGTTGGGATGCCTGGAGTGGGATAGAGATTTACAGAAAACCAAGGTCATTTTTCCCCAGCAATAGAAGCTAATTTAAGAGAAACAGGAATGATTTTGGCAGCAAAATGAGAAGCAAATGTAAGTCCTCTTTAACAAACCAAACAAAGGGACTAGGCTTTTGATGGTGGAGATGAAGAGAGAATTATTCGTTTGAGGGCTGTGTCTCCAGAAGTACAAAGTAGCGGCATATTCAAATTCTTGAAGACCTAAAACATGCAGAATAGGACAGCAATCCAGGGGTAAAAAGAAAACTGTCATGTCCTTCCTTATGGGGTTCCCACGCTCAGAGCCTCAGAGGCAGACACAGCCAATCCAAATGGCATAGAAACACCACAGGACCATCAGGCTAGATTTAAAAACAAGTGAACAAAACAAGCCAGGCAGCTTGAGAGAGGACACCAAGAAAAGAGGTAATAAGAAAGTCAAGGGCAGGATCGCTGAGTAAATAGGAAGGAAAGTAGGAGGGTAGGAACCTGTGGTCACAGAAGAGAACATTCAGAACTGGGGTTCAGAGCAAAGGAACCCAAAGAATATCTACTGCTAGGTTTGGATGAAAGGTGTCCCCCAAAAGCTCAAAATGTGAGAAAATGCAAAATGAAAGTTGAAATGATTGGGTCACGAAGGCCTTAACCCAATCAGTGAGTGAATTCCTGAATCAATCCTCTGATCGCGATTAACTGGGTCGTAACTGTAGGCTTACAGAGTGTGGCTGGAGGAGGCAGGTCACTGGGGGCATGCCTTTGGATATATGTTTTGTATCTGGCATAGTCTCCCTCTCTCTGCTTCCTGAAGCCATGTGTTCATCCACTTTCCTCCACCACACTCTTTTGCCTTAGTGTTCAGCCTCACCTGGAGCCCAGAGGAATGGAGCCAGCCTTCTTCGGACTGAGGCCTCTGAAACCATTAGCCTCCAAATAAATTATTTTCTCCTAAAATTGTTCTTGTTGGGTCTTTTAGTCACAGCACAGGAAAAGTTGACTAAAACCTCTACTGAACGGTGGCATGAGGTGTGAGGCAAGATGGCACCCATGAGTGACATGGGCAGAGTGGAGGAATGGGTGGTCAATCACTTGTGAGGCCAGAATGTCTTCAGGGTGGAAGTGGATGCCCTCAAAGCAGGTGTAAAGGGAAAGCAGGGCTATGAGGCAGTAGTTGACCACTGAGGACAGAGGCAGTGCAGCCAAGAGACTATTATTTATTTCTAAACCTTGGACACTATTAATAATTCCACCAAAACCATAGGCATGGCCTGAGATGACAGCTACTCTGTTGGATTTTCAGCGTGTAATAAGGATGAGAAAAGGGCGGTGTAGGCAGGTAACAGGATGGTCTGTGAAGGAAGCAGGAGGTAGAAATGAGTTAAAGGGGGGCTGGAGCGCTGGCTCGGCGGTTGTAGCACTTGCCCAGCATGTGCGGGTACATGGGTTCAAACACCCATGTACACAGCTGGGTGTCAGAGCAGCGAAAGCCACGTGAAAAACTCAATGAAAGTTGATATTCTCTCTCTCTCTCTCTCTCTCTCTCTCACTCACTCTCCTTCTCACTTTAAATAAATAAATAAATAAATAAATAAATAAATAAATAAATGAAATGAGTTAAAGAGCAGCATATCGATGAAAGTGTCCAGAAAAAAAAATAATGTTTAGAAATCAGTTCTATTGGCATGAAATCAAAGGAAAATAGACCTGGAGCCTTATCAACGGTCAAGAGTACGGAAAGAAATTACATTTCTGACAATGCTCACTCTTCCATGATCAAGTCTTTCCAATAGCCAAAATGGTTTTTTTGTATGCCTTGTCTCCAAGCAGATATTAGAGTAAAATAGGATACTCTTCCTTATAAAAGGCAAATGCTGTTTTTCCTTGAAAGGAATGAATTCACAGAGCCTTGTGTATGCTGTTGTCCAACGTCTGTGTTCCGCACTATCTCAGGTTATCTGCTTTCCACTAGCGTAGAGCTAATGAGGAGGAATTCATTGTGGCACAAGGCAGCTATTGCTTATTTTGCCTGACACAAGTGGAACACAGGGAGAGGAGAGAGTGCAAATGTGGGCCATGTGGTACATAAGCCATCTACTAGGGATGGCAATTCTCTGGGTCTCAGTTTCTGGATATATGTGAAAATCATCGCAAGTTGTAGGAAAGGACACACTGCTGGCTGTTGCTATTGTCATACTGGGATTACATGGATTGGCCCCAGAAGCCTGAAGGATGATGTGGCCAGGAAAGCTTCTCTCTCTCTCTCTCTCTCTTTTTTTTTTTAAGAAAGAGAGGGGCAGTGACAGAGAAAGAGAGAATCAATTTTTTTCATGTGGCCTCTGACACTTCATTGTATACATGGTGCTGGGTTCAAATTTGGGTCCTCACACATGCCAGGCAAGCACCATAACCACTGAACCACCACTCCAACCCAACACTTTGAATCTTGAGAAAAGACAAACTTAGCACCTGGCTTGTAAATTGGTTAAAAGAATCAGCCACAGCCCTCATCTTGGGCTGCTTTGTCAAGAGGACAAAGCAACATATTACACAAGCGACTCACACTTTGCTTCACAATTAGAATCACCTAGGAACTTTTAAAAATCCTAATGTCTAGGCTAGACCCCACACCAATTAAATCACAATTTTGGGGAAAAGAGGCATAGGAAATCATTGATTTTTAAAAGCCTCTAGGTCTTTCCAATGTGCAGGTTGTTAATAGGCTAGATTTAAACCAGTGCTTCTCAAATGTTAATGTGTACTCTTCCCACTTGGGGATCTTGTAAAAATCCCAATTAGGATTCAATAAGTCTGAGACAAATCTGAGATTCAGCATTTCTAAATGTTTCCTAGGTAACATCAATGATGCTGCTCTGTGGTCCATATTTGGTATAGCAAAGTTCTCAAAAAGAGTAAACTCAGTTTGGCACAGTGGAACACACCTGTAATCCCAGAGACTTGGAAGGCTTAGGCAGAAGGATTGCAAGTTCAAAGTCAGCCTCAGCAACTTAGTGAGGCCCTACGCAACTTAGCAAGACCCTGTCTCATAAAACTAATTTTTTTCAAAAAAAAAGGGATGAGGATGTGGTTCTGTGACTAAACACTCCTGGGTTCAATCCCCAGTACCAAATAATAATAATAACAACAACAACAACAACAATAATAATAATAGGTAAATTCCTTGAAAACAAGGATTTTATCCTCAAACCTTTATATCCAACTAGTAAATAACACAGTGCCTGGCACATACAAATTCTGACAATTGCTAGCTGAACAGATGAGTAGATGGATAGCCCAAATGTCCCCCAGACTGTTATTCTACATTTCTCCATTTTCAAACAGCAGAAGTAAGGTCAAGTTGAACAAGGAGAAGGCAGGTATAGAGTAGCTTCACAAAGTAATCTTCTTCTATACTATCAGCCTTACCTGCTGATCTGCACTAAATTTATTATTTGTTCATAAGTGTGGTAAAAATTTTCAAACTACCCCCAAAAGGAAAGTCACATATTCTCTGAAATTATAAATATTTTCTTTGAGTTAAAAAATGGAAATATCAAGTCAAAAACATGAAAAGATAAGAACGGGTTCACCACCTGGTCCAAATAAATGTCAAACATACTCTGCTCAGTCAGTTCTCCTGGTGGTCAGCCGTCCCCACTCTCCTTAGTGATAATTTCCTAGAAGCTAGCCAGCATGGCTGGTTTATTTATTACCTTCCCTGATGACTGACATATCATTTGAGAAGGAAGTGAGTGTTGAACACTTTCAGTGTGGCTGTTAAGTGAGCTTTGCAGTGCCCCAAGGGGGCCTCACGCCCTCAGCATCCACCAGCAGTATGGAAAGCGCTGTTTAATATTTACTAATGAACACCTTCTGCATGGAGCTTTGGGGAGCGGTGGTGTTGGGCAAATGCTCTATGGAAGCCAAAGCCCAGGAGCACTCTGCTCTGCTTCTGCTTGTTAACACCTCCCCGAGAGAGGCAATTATGCTGTATGGCTGGGATAGCTGTTCAGAATTTCCAGCATCCCCATAAGTCAGTTACCAAAGCAGGCTCATCCACATCACTGTTGAAGAGGTAACAGGAAAAAGAGAGCTCCAGTCTATCTCAGTGTTAATGAGGGAAGTTCAGGGACAGAGTCCTAGGGACAAGTCCACTCAAGAATATACCACATTCCAAACGGCAGCATACAGGGATGACTGAGGCTTAGGCAGTGATCCACTCTTGCATACCAAGTAGTCATGATCCAGAGTTCAACTTCTTTTAAAAAATCCTGGCTTCTGATTGGACAACAATTTATATGTTTTGCTATACTAACATCCGATTTTTCCACTTGACATATTATGTAAATGGTTAACAAAAATTAGGTGGATAACACACAAAAGTGTAAGCACATTTCATGTTGTCCATGCCAATTTTGGTGGGGAGAGAGTCTTGCCATGTTGCCCAGGCTGTCTCAAACTCCTGAGCTCAAGCGATCCTCCTGCCTCAGCCTCCTGAGTAGCTGGGACTACAGGTAGATACCACCGTATCAATACTTGCTACCCATACCGCAGTTCACACTTTTCTGCTGCTTCTTTGATCTACTCATATATAATTATATGCCCTTAATACCTGGCTACATTGTTCAGAGACTGAACTTTGTTGCCTTCCTTGTGAGAGTATTGAGTTTTGTTATGGTGGGAAAGTTGTTTGCAGATCAGATTGACAATCAAGGTTTGATTTTAAGCTTTGTTAGGATGGACCCAGGGTAGCATTATTTCTATGGCTGGCTTTTCTGGGTTCTCAATTGGATGCCAGTGGTGTTCAGCATCCCTCATTTCTCTACTCTGCTTGGCCAGAACTCCAGCATTTCCCATCACTGGTGATGTCTGGGATATACACTAATCTCATAGCCCCCCAAGTCCTTATTTTCATCCAGGTCTAGTGGAGTCTTGCCCTGTTGAGGCATAGTATCTGGCCAAATACTCAAGGAACCCTCTACAGATTTCTGAAACATTTTCTTTGTATAAACCACTCTCCTCTGCAGTCCCTGCTCTGCAAATTCAAGGCACCTCAGCATCCTGAATTACAATTTAGTCCTCTATCCCACAAGTCTGCTATTCTTTGTGTAGGCTCCAATGCCCTGTGCTGCAATTTGGAAAGTGCCCCCAGGCAAAAAGGCAGGATTGATGTGAAACTCATTTTTATGCTTCCTTTCTCTTCAGGATCACATCTCTGTACTATACATTGTTCAATGCCTAAAATCAGCTGCTTCATATATTTTGTTCAATTTTAGAGTTGTCCCTGGCAAGAGGGTAAGTCTAATATTCATTACTCTATCATAGCTATAACCAGAAATCATATACTCCTTTGAAAAGATTGTTTCTTTAATTAGAATTTATTTTATTCTAGATACAATAGAATTTTAGGCTCTATCTTTACAAGTTTGAGCTATTTCAAGGTCTAATTGCCAAAAAGTCCTAGAGAAAGAATGTCTGAAATGAAGATACATACAAGGGTTTTTAATTATCCTGAAGTTTTCTTTGCTAGTATATGTATCTTTTTCTTTTTTTTGAAGACTTTTTTAATGTTTATTTATTTTTTATTCTAATAAGAAATTTAAAGTAGTTTGCAAGATAAAGTAGAGCCATCAAACATCTATATATGGGAAGATAAATAATGCCATCCAACCTTTTTCAGAAAATGGCACACATATGAAGTGATATTTTATTAACTTATTGATATGATTTTGTTAATAATATTTTATTCTGTTAGAGGCCCAGGTTACTGGAGATCATCATCCCAGATGGAGTTCCAACCGCTGAAGGCCCTTCACATCTACCCTAGAACACTAAGAGAGTCACTTTCCTATGTTCCTGTAACCCGCTCTAACACATGGGCATTTGAGGAGCAATTCACTCCAGACTCATCTTTAATGGATCCTCTGTTATAGCTAGACTGAAATTTCCTTCACCAGCATTGGTAAAACCATATGGGCATTCGTTCCACAAGACTCACATGAGGTACTCCGGGCTTGTGTCACCTCCCTCACCACAGACCTTCATGGCAGCACGCCAAATGGATTCATGGATCAGACTGGCTATTCAATGCTGCAGGATATGAGGGAATGAGGGACATGTATTTCTGACCCATTTGTATACGTGTATGTGTCTTGAACCCAGGGCCTTGTGCATGCTAGGCAAGTGCTTTACCACAGAGCTACATCCCCATTCTAGTTGTGATCAATTTCAATAAAAATGAATCTTTGAGTCTGTCATACTTGAAAAAAAATAACTTTTGAATCCAGATGTCACTAAGAAATAAGAAGATTAAAGAAAAAAAAAGCTTAGATGAAACAGTCTCCACGCAGAGAAGAGAGATTCCACAGGCACTAAGAGAGACACAGGCCAGAATCAGGAAGGCCCTGGGTATGCATGTAGAGGGTGGTCAATAGAAGACAACAAGGGCAGAAACCCCAAAGGCCTCTGTGTTCACAGTGAGTTTCCCTCTTAAAAAAAGATGCTTCTGTCCAGACCCTCTTCAGAGACTAGCACTCATGTTGGCCAAACTCCAGGGTCACCATTCTTATTGGGTACCTCCTGGAGTTGTAGGACACGGCTGTATGGTTTGTACACACAAATGTACCTGAACTGCTTCTTGATTTCACTTGTGGCATATACAATCTTAAGTCTTTTCATAAAAAGTGTATGTTTCAGTATTTTTTCTAATAGCAGAATGAAAGACTTTCTGCTTCCATAAATCAACTTCAAAAATCAGTAATCGTATGAAAAGGAGATACTTATATAGACAGGGTCTTTCCAGGGTCCTTGTAACCTGGTTTTGAGTACAAGAAGTAATAACTGCAAATGAAGATATGTAATTCATATATAGAATCCAATCATTATGGTGGCACTTACACACTTTTTTCTGTCCATTTAAACATAAACAAATATTTGAACTTATAATATGTTTTCATAGAAACTCCTTATTTTCTCCTTGGTAGGTCATTTACATTGAGATGACCACTTCATGCTGAAGCTTAAAAGCTATTTCTAATGGCACCTTTGGTTCATCCATAGCACACAGCTAATTTACAGTTTACTTCTCAATGACATGCATCCTGTAGCTGATTTTTTCATTTTCATTTTATATTTAGAGAACTGTGTGGACTCTCCATCCAAATACAAGCTTTTCTTCCATTAAAAAGATAGTAGGGATGACAGAACATCACTTTGCTTCACTGATAAAGATTGTGGCATTCAAAAAGCATCTTTCATTATGTCTTGAGAGATTTTCCTTAGCTCCTGCATCACCTCTAAGAGATATAAGGAAGGCAGTAAAGTAGGAGGAGGTGGCAATCTTCATTTCACAGATAAGGACTGAGAACACATAAGAGGTGAAGGGCACAGCTATACTCATTTTGAAGTTCAAGAACATCCAAGACAGCTACAGCAGCTATTAGTAAATTTCTACTTTCTACTTCTATTCTTCATCAGGATAAACCTATATTTTTAAAGAAGTTTTTCCATTAGGAAAACTTATTTCTTGGCCTAAAAATTTGTTTTGGGACTTTTCTATATCTAGCCAATTTCACTTCTAGGCCAGGGCAATGAGTAAAAAGTACAATTCTCAGGCCAAACCCAGACTCTCAGGCTGCTCAGAGTCCAGGTCAGACCACAGAAGTATGGGTACATCTGTCCACAGCCATAGGGGAGAAAGGGGTCACAGGGGCAAGTAAAGTCTCCAATATAGGCAATCCATGGCCTTATATTATAAAAGATATTTTCAGAAAGACTCAGAACAAAACCAAGGACCTTGAAATCCATGCAATTACTTCTCGAACAATTACTAAGTGAATACTGGGGCTCAGATAGCCTTGTAGGAAACAGGGCAGACAACAATATTCTCTTAACAGTGTTCTGCAGGGCAAGTTCTGAATTGTGCTCAAGTCCAATTTAACAGTTATTTTTCTTTTATGGATTGTGGTTTTCATAGCATGTCTAACAACTCTTTTTTAATTGAGAAATTTATTTGTTGAACAATCATATAAGTTTTTAATGAAATAATATCATATGAATATAGATTCTGAAGATTAGATTTACCCCCAAGAGTGCCCCCCATGACCTGCCCTTATCCCTCCCCTCCCCTTCCCGAAACATTTCTAAAAACGTATTAGGTTGTATAACATTACAACTTATCCGGATTTAACACATGATAATAGACCTCCTTTCTCAATGGCCAGGGTCTAGCTCCAGCCTCCAAAGATGAGTGAAGACATTCGACCCTTGGTTCTCTGGGTTATGCTGATTTCACTCAGCATAATTTCATCCATAGCCATCCATTTACCTTCAAAGGCAGCAATATCATTGTTTCTAATTGCTGTGTAACAACTCTTTTCTTCTATATTTTCATACATAACTGTCTATG
>PVKS010050546.1:0-11499 GCA_004027875.1 Aplodontia rufa
AAAACTCTACAGAAAATAGGGATCAAGGGAACTTATCTTAACTTTGTAAATGCCATATATGCCAAACCTCAGCAAGTATAATACTAAATGGAGAAAGGTTGAAAGCATTTCCACTAAACTCAGGAACAAGACAAGGCTGTCCTCTTTCACAACTTTTATTCAATATAGTCCTGGAGACCCTGACTGGAGCAATCAGACAGGAGGAAGAAATCAAAAGGATAAGAACAGGAAAGGAGGAAGTCAAACTACTCCTTTTTGCTGATGCATAATCCTATATCTGGAAGATCCAAAAAACTTCACCAGAAAATTTATAGAGCTAATAAACAGATTTGGCAAAGTAGCAGGCTACAATATCAACACCCATAAATCAATAGCTTTACTATATGCCAATGATATTAGGGAAGAAGAAGAAATTAGGAAATTGGTCCCATTCACAATATCCTCTAAAAGAATAAAATACTTGGGAATTAATCTAACAAGAGAAGTAAAAGACCTCTACAATGAAAATTATTGCACACTGAAAACAGAAATTGCAGAAGACCTGAGAAGATGGAAAGATGTTCCATGCTCTTGGTTAGGCAGAATTAACATAATTAAAATGGCCATTCTGCCAAAAGCACTGTACAGATTCAATGCAATCTCCATCAAGATTCCAATGTCATTCTTTGTAGATACAGCAAAAGCAATTCTCAAATTCATTTTGAACAAAAAGAAACCCAGAATAGTCAAAACATTACTAAGCAAGAAAGATGAAATAGGTAGTTAGGCAATACCAGATCTAAAACTATATTATCGGGCTATAGTATTAAAAACAGCATGGTATTGGTATCAAAATAGGAATGAAGACTAATGGAATAGAATAGAAGACTCTGAGACAAACCCACATATCTTTAAACATCTGATATTTGACAAAGGGGGTCAAAATATAACACAGAGGAGAGACAGTCTATTCAAGAAATGGTGCTGGACAAACTGGACAGCTACTTGCAGAAAATTGAAATTAGATTCTTATTTATCACTGTGCAAAAAAAAAAATCAATTCTAAATGGATGAAGGAATTAGGAATTAAACCAGCTACCATACATCTGCTAGACAAAAAATTAGGACAACACTCCAGAATATGGGAGTTGGTAATGACTTCCTAAACAAGGATCCTAAAGTGAAAGAATTATAGTCAAAAATTGATGATTGGTATGCCATTAAACTAAAAAGTTTCTGTACAGCCAAGGAAATAGTCAAAACAGTCAAGAGACAACCTATAGAGTGGGAGCGAATTATGGCCTGTGATCCCTCTGACAGGGGACTAATATCCAAAATTTATATAGAACTCAAAAAACTCAATGATAAAAACACAAATAATCTAATCAATAAATGGGCCAGAAAGCTAAACAGAAACTGCAATAGAGGACATTGAGCAAGGCAATGAATACATGAGAAAGTGTTCTAAATCACTAGCAGTCAGAGAAATGCAAATCAAAACTACATTTAGGTTTCACCTCGCTCCAGTCAGACCAGCAAAGATGAAGAATACAAACAATAACAGATGCAGGAGGGGTTGTGGTGAGATAGGAACACTAGTACACTGTTGGTAGAAATGCAGACTGGTCCAGCCGCCACGTAAAGCAGTTTGGAGACTCCTCAAATATTAAGGTTGGATCCACCATATGATTCAGCTATTCCTCTTCTGAGTATTTCCCCAGAGGAGTTAGAATCAGCACATTAGAGCAACACAGCAAAATCCATGTTCATAGCAGCTCAATTTACAATAGCTAATTTATGGAACCAACTCAGATGCCCCTCACTGGATGATGAATGGATCCAAAACCTCTGATATATATATATATATATATATATATATATATATATATATATATATATATATACACACACACACACACACACACACACACACGAGTTCTATTCAGCTATTAGAAACAATGATATTGCATCTATTGAAGGTAAATAGATGGCATTAGAAGAAATCATGCTGAGCGAAGTTAGTCAAACACAGAGGGTCAAGGGCTTAATGGAATTCCTCATTTGTGGAGGCTGGACCTAAACCCAGGCTCAGGAGTAAAGTAGACAAACTCATATTTTAGATTCATAGAATAAAAATGCAAAATGTTAATATTTATGTGATACAGTTGCAATATACTTCATAAGATATTTGAAGAAGCTGCATACCTGTACAAAAACGTAAATGTTTAATCCCTTTGTCAATTATTTTTTTTTATAGAGAGGGACAGCGAGAGAGACAGAGAAAGAAAGAAACAACTTTATTTAGTTTTTCACATGGCCTTAGTTGCTCCAACACTCAGTTGTGTACGTGGTGCTGGGGTTTGAACCCAGGTCCTCGTGCTTGCTAGGCAAGCGCCGAAACCGCTGAGCCACCGTCCCAGCCCCACTTTGTCAAATATTTTGAAGAATAACAAGGGATGATAGGAAGGGAGGAGAAGGGGAAATGTTGGAACTAAGATAAAGCAAGGCATATTCCAAGCAGTTACAAATGTCACTGTATATACTATAGCCATATATATAAAAATGTTCTTCATAGGTATAAGAATTATGTCACTGTATTTGGACTTTTTAAGAACAATATAGGACCCAGAAGAAAGGCAAGAGATCAGGGGATGGGAGGAGGGAGGTAGAGGGATGTCTGTGTGTGTGGGGGGTATTGTATTGCTGAATTGTGTGCATTTAGGAATATGTGACAACTAATCCCAACATTATGTGAAGCTATAATGCACTAATAAAAATGTATAAAAATATTTTTTTAAAAAGAAGTAAGCCGGCAGCTTTGTCTAGCCATACACTAAGAGATGGAGTAGGTATGAGGTAGTCTGGGCCTGTAAAGTATGGAAACATGAGTCCACTGTGCCTCTGAGCTCTGTGACTCGTTTGAGACTTTGCAGGTACAATGGGAGTGCACTCCTAAAAATGGGATTGTCTAGGGACAGTGCAGTAGTTAGAAAAGCGAATCTGTCTTGCACATCCTCAGCTATAACCTGCCCTGGCCCTCTTCAACACAAATGCCTCTGCTTCATAGAGTCTCTAGTCACTGCTCTGGATCTGTCCACCTTAGGTAAACTGCGACTGCCTTAGTGCCCCATGTCTTAGCTGCAAAGGCACCTGCTCATGATACCCTGAGCCAATCAGGGGAAACGTGGACACCCCTGCTCTACTTAATTACGTATCTTGAAAATCCATATAGCTTCTACTGGAAGTCAAGCTTTTGACATGTAGATGTGGGCTGCCCAAATGACATTCCCTGGTAACACATATAAGGTCATACAAAACTCCCTGAACTCCAAAATTTTAGGATCTATAAAAGAGATCTGACAATTTATTCTATTTTCAATTGCACCAAATGGCATATGACAGGCAAACTTCAAGGCACATAATGTCTTTTCATTTTTATTTGGTAGCACAGGTTAATATGTTTTAAAGTAACATAAATAAAAATCACATAACATAAAATTAGCCATTTTAAAGTAAACAGTTCAGTGGCAGTTAGTAGATTCACATTGTTGTACAACTACTACCTCTGTCTAGTTCCAATCACACCAAGGTAAAACCCCATATTCAGTACAGTTTCTCCCAATTCCTTGCCTTTTCCTAGTCACTGGTAAGCACTAATCTGCGTTTTGATTCTATGTAATTTTTCTAGTCCAGATATCTCATAAATAGGATCATATAACATGTGACTTTTTGTGATTGGCTTCTCTCATTCAGCATCTACCACAGGTTCAACCATGTTGCCGCATTGTCAGAACTTCATTCCTTTTCATGGCTGAATGATAATCTACTCAGTGTATAGACCACATTCTGTTTATCCATTCATTCATTAAAGGATATTTGGGCTGTTTCCATCTGTTGGGTGTTATGAGTAGTGATGGTATGAAATATGTATATTTGACTATTGTTTTCTATTTTGGGGGGTATATACCTAAAAGTGGTATTGTAGTAATTCTTTATTCAACTGACAAACTTGTCTGTAGTGAATGCACCCTTTTATATTTCTACTATTAGTGCATGAGGGTTCCAACTTCTTCACATCCTAATACTTGTTTTTGCTTGATTAGATAAAGATGATGATGATATGATGATGTTGATGATGATGATGATGATTGCACTGCTAGTGGTTATGGAGAGGTATCTCACTTTGGTTTTGATTTGTATTCTCCAAATAACATTGAATATCTTTTAATGTGTTCAATGGCTATTTTTTTTAACATTTTAAATAAAAAACAGGGATCTGAATTTAAGTCAAAATTTAGTTTAATATGAGACTTCCAAATGCATATAACTCAATTGACATGACTGCTGAACAGATAATTTCCATGAGCGTCACTAAGTTCACACACGTGTGGGCAATGACAACCACATCCCAATTCACAACTAAGTTTTAATGTAGTTTTTTTCAATGTTGATTGTAAAATGCATTTCCACTTCAGAAATCTTAACTTAGAATCAGAGAAATATGGTGTTTAACAAAATGTAAGTTCTACAAGGGCAGCAAGTTCATATCTTTCAATTTGGGCACTCAATAAATGTTCTCTAACTAAAGGAATTACGTGGACTACCTGGACCCCAAAGACTGCAAGTGAATGTAGACAACAAGAAAGAAGAATGGATCTAGGATAATTCCTCAGGTTTCTTCTGCCTAAAGCTCCTGGGTGAAAAGTGGCGTCAATAACCAGGATACTGAATACACAAGCACTTGTGAAAAAGGAATTATCTCAGAATTGTTATTATTAGTGTAGATTTCCTTTTTACTTTTTATTCTTCCATTTTCAAGCCACTTTTATAACACCCTTTCTTTTTTCAATTTTTTATTAAGGAGTGAATTACTGTACAATCATAAATGCATATAACACAACGATATGATGTACATTTGCTCCTAAAACAGAGTCATCCTCATATCATCCACACCCAAGTCTCTTGATTCTTCTATATTTTGCCCCTACAACCAATATAAATGTTTAGATTGCGAATTTTCTAGAATTAGATGATTGCATAAGTATTATTTGGATTCTTGGGGGGGGGTAAGGAGTATGCTACATTGTTGACTGTCTCCCTAGATCTCTCCCTGTCTTCCCTCCCTCACCCCCACCTCCACTGTTCCTTATCTCTCCCCGCTACATATCTATGGTATAACACCCTTTCTATGTGGAAAAAAGTAAGAGAAAAATGAATGCTGTACAGACAGAAGGTAATAGTGCTCCCACTGCCACATATAAATCTTTCTCATCTTATATTTTTTGGTTTGCTTTTTCTTCCTTTTATGTCCTATCTTATCTTTATCCCTGTTGCATGTCAATCCATCTAATATTTGTCTAGTTTTCAATGGTTATTATGACAGTATTTAGAGTAACTGACTGTCATAAATTGGTTTGGTAAGCTTATTAAGACTGTTTCCTGGCTTTCCACTGAATAGAACTTGTCTATAAAAGCAGACAATGGTCCATTCTGACTCCTACCACCTTGTGACTAGGACACAAATCACTACATTTTAGTTTTATCATTTCCCCTTTATAGACTGTGATTCTTCCATTTCAAAAAAAGGGAGAAAATTAAGCTCATTTTAAATTGCTAAAAATATTTGATGACTTTTGAGGGGAAATCTAATTTTCAGAATTTATATATATGTTATATTATTTCGTTAGAAGCTTGTTTGATTGTTAAACAAATAAATTTCTGCCTAAAATAGAAAAAAAGTTTGATGTCACTAGTCCTTTGAAATTATTTTATTGTAAGAATACCCTAGCACTCCATAATTGACACCCCCCAAAATAAATCACACCCTTGAAGGTAAGAAAAATACTATTTCAAGGTGGGTTCAGTGGCACATGCTTGCATTCCCAGCTACTTGGGAGGCTGAGGCTGGAGGATCATAAGTTCAAAGCCAGCCTCAGCAACTTAGGAGACGCTAAGAAACTTAGTGAGACCCTGTCTCAAAATAAAAATGTAAAAGGGTTGAGGATATAGCTCAGTGGTAGAGCATAGCTGGGATCAATCTCCAGTACAAAAGAAAAGAAAAGAAATACTATTTCAATGCACAAGATTGTTCTATGTATACAAAAGTTTCTTAAGGTCTGTTCTTCAGCCATATGTTCCTGAATGACATAGAATCTGACCTCTAATTACATTACAGTATTATAGTCAGTATCATTTTCCCCTCAACAAGTGATAGTCTGAATGGTCAGGGAGACTTTATTGTACAAAACTTTGATTAGTAATACAAACTTGGGGTCTGACCTCTGTTAATCACAATCATGCACCTGCTACTTCCAGAACACTAGTTAAAATGACATGAATAAGATCCTCAAAACAACTGCTCCCCAGATGATCCTCTGTTCAGAAACTCATGCTGTGAGAACTAAAAGGACTTAATTATCAGAGACACAGGGAAAAGATGGCCAACCAATCGTTGTAGAGAAAATCCTTCCTAAAATAGCAGAGGAAGCTAAAACAAACCAACCACAGTTGGATAAGAGACCAGAGATGCAGAGTCCTATGCAGGCCATCAGCAGCAAAAACATGACTCCAGGGCATAGGGTCCTTATTTAGAAACTCTCTAGTTGATGACTACTCAAAACTACTGCTGGTTTCTCTTCTCTTTTTACTTTTATCTTCACTCTACCTTTCTGACATTGTAATTCAAGACAATAAAAACAACTTCAAGATGTTTCTTTTAAAAGTTTTAGTGGGGGCTGGAGCGGTGGCTCAGCAGTTTTGGCGCTTGCCTGGCAAGCACGAGGACCTGGGTTCAAACACCAGCACCACGGTACACAACTAAGTGTTGGAGCAACGAAGGCCATGTGAAAAACTAAATAAAATTGGTTCTCTCTCTCACTGTCCCTCTCTCTTTTAAAAAAAAGTTTTAGTGGATTCACACTGAATCATTTGTTAAATAAATAAATAATTGATTATTCACTAAGTACATAGCCCTAGACTGGGCCCAGGACCCAGGGGATTTAATGATAAATGGACCTCATTTCAATCTCAAGGAGTTGGGCTTCTTTCTCCAACTCTGTCAGCTCCACCTGTGGGGTGCAAAAGACTTAATTTGATATTTTCCCATCAGAACCCTGGTGGATAGATGGTTCTCTAAACAGATGATACAGCAAGAAAAATGATATTATAAGACAGAAAGAATGGAAGATATAAAAGGCAAAAGCTAACATGAAGTATACTTTGTTCACTGCAGATAATTTTACACTGGACCAAATGTCAGATTAGAAATGGAGAAAACGTAAGGCCATAAATTTAGATATGAGGGTGAAAATAGATGGAGAATGGCAAGCCAATGCCTTGAGCTTCCTCCTGTGCATAGTGGGGGACAGGAACTGATAAGGTCAGATCTATGTTTCAGAGACAATATTTGGTACTGGTGACCAACTGGAGGGGAAGAGAATTGAAAAAAAGAGTAAAGAGGGTTTTATGGTAGACCAGCAACAAGATAAATGAGGGAAATTACAGATTGTTAACTAGTCATACACTATTCCTACTTTTCATCATCATGAAGAACCAAAAGTCAACAGTCTAAATGATTCCTAATTTCATCTACATCCTTCTATTTTAATGACGATTTGACATACTTGGTTATTTTGGGGGGATGGGGATAATGCTTCTTTTCAAAGTGTCCTACTCTTTCCAAAAGGCCTTCCATACTTCAGGGATACCAATAAGTAATATAATTGATATAGGATATAAAATAATATGCTGTTAAATTATGATCAAAATAAAAAGTCTTTTTCCTATAGTATCCACCAATTATGATAGATTCCACTGTAGAATATTCACTGCCTGTGAGTCATAAAATCGGGATTCAAGTCCTTTGAAATTTATCAGATGTCTATTCTTGAGCAAGTCACCCAACTTCTCTAGGTTGTCATTTTAAAGGAGCAGTGTCTTTGTCAGGGTCTCAACAGGAAACAGAACACACAATCAGAAAGGGAAACTGAGAAAGTTTTTTTTTTTTAAGAGAGAGAGGGATAGTGAGAGAGAGAATCAATTTTATTCAGTTTTTCATTGCTCCGACATTTAGTTGTACATGTGGTGCTGGGTATTGAACCCGGGTCCTCACGCCTGCAAGCATGGTAACTGCTGGTCCATTGGCTGAATCCTTTTGGAAACCAGATGGCTAGGGAGCACACTGATGCAGCCTGTGAAGGTCAGTGCCAAGGACACAAGAGGATTAGAAAAAGGGAAGAGACCAGATCTCACAGACAAATGGAAAATACTTGGCTCCAAGCTTAATGACTTTCCACCACTCATAGATTTGCAGTGATAATCAAATGAGAGAATATATGTAAAAATATTCAATCAACTGTAGGCAAAATAAACAAATATAACAAATATGAGATCTTTTCTATAAAAAAATAAGAAAATAATGACAGTCTATGGTATAAGCCTCCAAAGGTTGACAGATATCAAACTTTTAAATCAAGCGTTCTTCCTAAACTGGAATATTTTTTCTTTCTGGTTAAAAGTTCAAACCATGAGGAAAAAATCAAATATAAAAGAACATTTCTAGTTTAAGATGGCTTAAATTTAATGGAAAAAATTAATTGCCATGGTAAGGTAGGAGTCACAGTGGACAGGCAGGATTCAGAGTCTATTCCATTTTCTGCTGTACAGCAGAACCAGTTCATATAAGCACCAATTTATTTGCCAAAGAAATGTGCAACAAGCATTTACAGAGAAACATTATGTGCTTAGCATATAAGTTAAGCATCCGTCTACTCATTGGTAGATGATACTTAAAGTAATATTTATTCAGCATACAAATCATGTAACCCAATTTATAATTATTTTTCCTCTTTGTTCACCCCTCTATAACCCTGCTGATCTCCTTCCTGTTCCTGGAACTCCTCTGGGTACACTCTAGCCTTAAAGCCTTTGCTCTGGCTATTCCCTCTGCCTGTTCTCCAGATAGCCACATAGTTAACTTCCTTACCTTCATTTACTTTTTTTCAAATGTCACCATCTCAAAAGCCTACACTATTCAATAGTACAATTTCCCATCTGAGTCCTTAACCCCTTATCATATTTTACCTTTTCCCCTATAGCACTTATAATCTTCTAACATGCTGTACACAGAGTACTTCTTTATTGTGGTTATTTTTAATGTCTATCTCCCCTTGCTCCTCTGCAGATAGGAACAGCTGAGTTTTGTTCATGGATGTATCCTAAGCACCTACAACTGGGCCTGGCTATCAAAGATACCCAATAAATACTCACTGAATCAATTATCATTCAGTCAGTTACATAAAATGGTTTCAGGCGGTTCAATGGCATTAGGATTTTTTTTGTCAATGTCAACCTTAAAACTCCAAAAAGGACTTTGTATTTTAAATTTAATAGCCTCATTCTCAGCTATAATTTGTTCCAAAATTTTCACTCATAGATGAAATCAGGTGATGTTAATCCCTATTATAATTAAAATCTTCCAACATTTTATTAAAGGAAACATAAGTTCAGGCATCAAGCTAGTGCTATTGATAACAACTATTTGCAATTAATATGTTGTAGATAATAGCTATAAACTGTGTCATTATACTAACGAAGTGTAAAAGTTCTCAAAGCAACTGGGAACTCCATGGCAGCTATGACATCAACACTGGCCACTTTGTTAGTTGTTCAGAGGCTGTGCAAATTGAGCACCAATTGATAGTAACACACATAAATTAATTTGAAAGTCATTTTTACACAACATAGGTTTAGAGTTTTTTTTTCTTTAGATAAAATATCATATTCTGATGCAAGAATAGAGAACAAGCTGATAAGCAGAATAAACTAAGAAGTAGGCAGTTTAGATACTTCTGAGTACACTATTGCTAAGGCTCTGATTTGAGTGAACCAAGGTTGCTTGTGCTGCAAATTTAGGTCCATAAATTCATGGCTTGAATATGGAGAAATTAGGGATCAAGGGATTTGTATTTTGCTGCAGAGATATCTGGAAGTTTAACTATGATCTCAAATGACAACTAGATATGAAAGTACCAAAGGGCAAATGGTTTCTTTTCAGAAAGTCAAACCTTCCACTTCTATCACTACAGAGCCAGAGAGATTAGGAAGCCACTGCATAACCATCTTTTTCCATCAACAAAGGATATGACTATTACTAGACCACAGATTAAACTCAGATTAGACAATGACCCTGTCTCAGTTGTAATTAGCTTCATACATAAAATGTTTGTGTGTTAGGGTGCACACGATAAATACTTTTCAGTTTCTCACTACAGCAGCAAATTACAACATTTAAATCCAAATTGAACTGTTCTAAAACAAGAATTAAAACCAGACCTGTTCCATGTACTACATGCTGAATTATTTTGAAAGAACCAACATAGCCTTTTACAAAATATTTATACAAAGTATTTTGTGTTAAATTGTGCCACCCCTAATTCATATGTTCAAGTCCTAATTCCCAGTATCTCGGAATGTGATTATAGTTTGAGATACAGCCTTTAAAGAGGTAATTATGGTAAAATGAGGTTCTATTAGTTGGCCCTAATTCAACAGGACTGGTGTTCTTTTTGCAAGCGTCGTAACCGCTGAGCCGCTATTCTAGCCCAGGACTGGTGTTCTTAAAGAAGACATTAGGACACAGAAGAAGACCATGTAAAGAGACAAAAGAAGATGGCCATCTACAAGCCAAGGGAAAAGATCTCAGAAAAACTCTGCCAACATCTTGATCTTGAACTTCTAGCTTCCAGAACAGTGAGGAGATAAATTTCTGTTGTTTAAGCTACCCACTCTATGATATTTTTTGCATGCCTAGCAAGCCTAGTCCTTGACTTAACTCATGTGGATGCATCAAACAATGGATACAATTTTTAAAATCCAGTTCCCAATAATATATCACAAGCATCAATATCAATGGCTGCCTCATTTATGCAGTACTGTGAGTGAATAAATCATTCCACCTTAAGTATGATTTTCAGATAACTGAAGCTTGTCTTTTAACAAACCTAATCATATCAAATAGAAATGCTTCTGAAATATATCATTATACACTAACCCTTTGTAACCCAGAGCTTAACACTTTGAAAGAACAAATTTCAACAAAATCAGCAATAATTAATCAGTACACTAGTTATTGATTCTACCAAAGATTAAAACTGATTTCTGAGATAATATCTTTAAAATCTGTTCACCCCTTATTTTCAGCTAAAATTTCTTTAAACTTAGTGTATCTTCTATCTAGAGGGCTTCTAACATGTTGTGGGTTGAAAAGCTAGGGAACTAAACATGTTCGAATTGGCTTTTATAAGAATCAAAAAGCTTGGGCTGAAGAGAGGAAGTCAAACTCTCTCTATTTGCTGATGACATGATCCTGTATCTGGAAGATCCAAAAAACTCCATCAATAAACTGCTCGAACTCATAAGTAAATTTAGCAAAGTGGCAGGATACAAGATCAACACGCATAAATCAATAGCTTTCCTATATACCAATAATAACAGGACTGAAGAAGAACTCAGGAATACAGT
>PVKS010050547.1:0-11496 GCA_004027875.1 Aplodontia rufa
TTTTTTTTTTTTTTTAAGAGAGAGGGACAGTGAGAGAGACAGAGAAAGAGAGAAACAACTTTATTGAGTTTTTCACATGGCCTTCATTGCTCCAACACTCAGTTGTGTACGTGGTGCTGGGGTTTGAACCTGGGTCCTCGTGCTTGCCAGGCAAGCGCCGAAACCGCTGAGCCACTGCTCCAGCCCCATCCCCCAGCCTTTTAATTAAAAAAAAAATTTTTTTTTTTTGAGATAGAGCCTTGTTAAGTCATTGAGGCTGGCTTTGAACTTGCCATCCTCCTGCCTCAGCCTCCCGAGTCACTGGGATTACAGGTGTGCACCACCACACCCAGCTCATCAGCCTCTTTTACAGGTAAACACAAAAGCCACAACCATTTGAACACTTTCCCCCTCGATAGGTAGCAAGCCAATAGAGTCACATGTCTGGGATTGATTGTGTCACTGGCTTGTACAAATCCTATCCTTCCTCCCCTCTCCCCGACGCATTGATGCTCCAAAGTGCAATGACTCCTTGTTCCCAACAACTCAGATGAGCCCCCCACCCTCCTCCTCCCACATCCCAAGAAACAAGAATCCATCACCCCCCCCTCCCGTTCTTGGTTGCACACAGGAGATACCTGCCCCTGAGCGATTGAAGGACACGGCTGATGCCCCACTCATCCACCTGTCACCTCTGCCCAAAGCCGGAGCTTGCTACACACTTGTCCTGTGGCCTAGGGTTTAGTCCTGCTGTGGGCTCCGGGGTCCTGCTGTCTTCCCCCAGAATGGGGCATCTACTATGTCGTTCTCCCTTCCCCCAAAGGGGGGCTTATGTCCTTGTCACTTGGCAATAGTGCAACCCATACTTTCAGGAAAATTTCCACACCGGCCTACCTTTGATGCAGGGTTTCTGAGATGAGACCGGATTCTCTGCTTCCACTGGTGAATGGAGTCTGGGCCGCTACAGATTCCAGCAGGCAGAACAGCTCACTTCTACTGTTTGCAGCTGTTTCCAGTTAAGACTGGGAATTTGGGCTGACTGCAGGTGTCTGCAGTTAAAAGTGTTTGCAGCTCTCCAGCTAAAACCTGGGTGTTGCAGCTCTTGGTGTGGTGGAAATTCACCCCAGGAATTTGGCGCCAATCTTCTGGGTTCTTGTCTCATGAGTCTGGAGAATAAAATTCACGGACAACTATGGAAGGGGGAGTGAAAAGAGTAGGATTTATTTAGGAAGAAGAGCAGAAACTCTGCAAGGCGGAGGGGCACCTGGAAGCAGGACACCGACTAATGGAGATCAGGCCAGGGGTTATATTGATTTGGGGTATGAGCATAATTAACATTCATGCAAAGCAGACATTGAGAAATGCATCTACATCATTGGTTGAACCCTATGCAAAACAGGCATTGAAACTGGTCTAGAACACCATTGGTTAAAATCTACGTAAAACCAAAGGTGACAAATACTTCCTAGTTCCCACCTGTGACCACCCCCATCTCTTATTTGGGACAAAGGTGAGCCTCACGGTCTTTTGCATATGAAGTGTCCTGTCAATCACTCTCCCAGCTAGCTCTTAGGCTGGGCCCTTTGTCCTGACTCCCTAGCCATTTTACCATCTCTCCTAAAACTCTCTCACCTTCAGCAGACGCCCAGCAGACAATTCTCCAATTCTGATTCCAGCAGGCTCCAAAGGAAATGCTTTCCAATCATACCCATGCTATCTCATAATAATGAAAAGATGTTGGTAGGCATCAGATGCTGCAGTGTTGGAAACAAATATAGCTTTTCCAAAAAGGAAAGTAAACTTACTCACGCGCTTGCCAAGTGTCAATCAAAGGTACCATCTGGAAGTGGGATAAATACGGCCTGGCCCCCAGCGCTGGCTAACTTCAAATCTCCCTGGGGCTCACAGATGGGATGGCACATGGATCAGATCCAAAGGCTTGATGATCCCATCCCTTCCTAGATGGTCCCTGTTGGAAGACAGTGAGAGGAAACAATCTGGTGTTTTGCAGGAAAATAAATGGAGACTCGTCCTTTCTGCATTTCAACCAGCTGATCAGAAATGCAATGCCCTCTTCTCCCTCCACATGTCCTCCATGCCTCAGGGGTTAATTCGGCTCGTGGCTTTGAATGCCACCTGAAGGTAATGGACCATAATAGAGGTGAAGATTGGAGGAAGAAACTGGAGCCAGACAAGCTGTTTCTCTCCTTGGCTCAGCCTGTTTGGGCTCCCTTTGCACCCACTCACCTCTTAGTGAGGGAGAGTTTGTCTTCGCCTCTCACATGCTGTATCTTCTATCTGGGGAACAGAGAGAGTGAGCTCAGATCCAAGGCACACAGTTGGCAACGGGTAGAGCCAAAATAAAAAATGTGAACAGTCTGACTCTGTGGCATAGTTCCCTTGAAGATGATCCCACGTCCTCAGAGGACCACAGCCACTCAAAGAAGTATCCAAATGAATCTGGTTCCAGATGCATCTGCGCATCTTCATGAGCTTCACCACACCTGCCTCTTCTCTCTCACCAATCTTTCAGCTTTTCTTCCCACATGTTCTTCTAGCCACATGTATCTCATTTGAGCATTAAGCTTATTTCTCAGAAACAGGTAAGGAATTTTCATACAGCCTCCACACAACAAGATCTGATGTCAATAATGTTTCTGGTGGACTTATTGTAAACACTGAATCTAGCTGCTTTCTCAGATATATACAAGTCCTGAAAAAACCGATCCTAGAAATGCATAGTGTGAGAGATATGTATGGACACAGACATGTGGGCACGTTGGAACACTATTTGTTGTAAGCTAGTGCAGGCCCTGGGTCAAATTAGGGTTCCAGGATCCAGGAACTGCTGAACATGGACACTCTGTCCCCCAAGGGTGATCCTCAGCTACTCGACTATCAAATCAATACCCTTTGTTTTGACAGAGGACAGATGCAAGGCAGAGAAGGTCTGATCTCAGAGAAGGAGATGAGAGAGGAAGCAAATGTCCAATAGAAATAATGAAAGAAGCTGGGCATGCAGCCACATAGGAGGCAGGAGGATCACAAGTTCAAAGCCAAAAAAAGAAAAATAGTAAAAGAAAAGTGGTTAGCATGCACAAAATATAGACTATCCCTTATTTTGAGTCCATTGAACATAACCCATTCAAAAATGAATAATGCTTACAGATTAGAAGTTTGCTCCTTAATACACTCACACCTGAAATGCTTAAAGAACATACTTGGCCCAGCCTAGAGACAGACTTCCCCCTGCTCTGTCATCATGGTTGATAAAGACTCATTCGGAGGCTGCGGGGAGATCCATCCTGTCCTGACATCAAATTTGGAGACCCATTAATGTGGGGGACTGGAGGAGCCTGTGTCCCCCTCTCGTCCTTCCCCTCCCCTCAGGTCTAGCTGACTATTACTCTGGACTGAAGTCTGGGTTCATATAGTTCTTGCCTTGGTGAAAGAGCACAGGGGCTCCTCCTTTAACGCACACTGCATGGCCCAGCCAACAGCAAGAAGAGGCCTTTGTGAGCCTTCACAGGTCACATGCACACGGTCAAGATCAGGGGAGGAGACAGTAAGAAGTGGAGGCCCCCCAAAGAGAGCAAAAAAGACCCGGAGGTCTCCAATGCCCATGCTCTGCAGGGAGGTTATTTCTTTGGCTTATTTCTGTAGCTTGTCTTTTGCAAGAGTGGGCATTTACCCTGCACTCCAAGGATTTTATTTCAGCCATTGGCACGCAAGGTTGGAACCATTTGTGTCCTGGGTTGGTGTGCCCTGGGTCACTGTACCCAGCCCTTGGCGTCAGTCTTTTAAAGCATGATTCATTTACAGGACTGTTTGCAGGGTATTCATTTGCGGAACAAAGAGCTGGCAGGAGGAGGAGGAGGAGGAGGACTGCCAGCTGCCAGGGGAACGTGTATCTCCTGGGCGACGACGCTGGGTCTACTCCCAAGCTGGCTGAGTGAGTGCTGGAGATGCTATGCGAGGGGCAAGGGCTGGGCTGGCTGCTGGGAAACTTCCATCCAGTTCCTGGAGGAGGGCTAGCTTGTAGTCACAGCTGTTTGGTGACCCTGAAGGCGAAGGGGCGGGAAAGTCCTGGCTGTACCTGTGGGTGGCTGCCCTTTGCGGAGCTGCTCTGTGTGGTCTTCAGCAATGTTCTTTTCTGGAGTCCTTTAGCTAGCTCAGTTTTTGTGGAGGTGCCACGATCCTTCTGAAAACACTCATTGTTCTCAGCTCCTGGCTGGGGATTTTTAGCACAGGGTGGGACAGGCAGACCATCTCCAAAACCCTGATAACAGAAAGCAGCAGGAAACCCACCCAGGTGTTGATAAGCTGGGCACAGCAGTGCACACCTTTAATCCCAGCAGCTTGGGAGGCCGAGGCAGGAGGATCACAAATTCGAGGTCAGCCTTGGTAATTTATCGAGGTCTTCACTAACTCAGTGAGACCCTATCTCAAAATAAAAAAAAGGGCTGGGGATGTGACTCAAGAGGAAGTTGATCAAAAGAAACTCAAGTAAGCACCTTTTCTTTTCTTTTTTCTCTCTCTCTCTCTCTCTTTCTGTCTTTCTTTCTGATACTAGGGATTGAACCCAGGACCCAGGGGCACTTAACCACTGAGCCAAATCCCCAGAACCAACCCCCCCTCCCCTGTTCTTTTTAATCTTGAGATAGGATCTCTTTAAGTTGTTTAGGGCCTCACTAAGCTGCTGAGGCTGGTCTTCAACTTGCCATCCTCCTGCCTCAGCCTCCAGAGCTGCTGGGATTACAGGTGTGCACCACCACGCCTGGCAGGAAGCACCTTTCTTAAAAATGAGGTTAGGCCAGGGAAGAGGCTAGGAGACAGATGTTCAGCTCAAACAAGAAGTAGGGAGGTGGGAGTGTCTAAGAAGACACCGCAGAGGGAAAATCACCACCTCCAAACAAGGAGGAGTTTGTTGGGTGGACATATTGCTGAGGCACTTGGACTGTTTCCCAGGCCTTAATTTTTATGCCAGATATGTAGATAACTGGAAAATGTTCTCATTGTAAGCCAAATTGACTTAAAAAAAAAGACAGGACCTTGGTCTGACTTATTCATTGTTTTATCCTCAATCTTACCATAACACACAGATGGGTGTTCAGTAACATTGGAGGAATGAGCTACGCTATCCCGTGGATTCAGCTCCAAGCTTTCCTTCTGCCACCTCTGCGATCGGGAAGACCTCCCCTGTCGTTCAAGAGGAGCGAGTGCTAGACTGCAATCTACATCATCTTTGCGTGGGTCACTGAATTATTCTATAAGTTCTTTTATTAATTATTCTATAAGTTCTTTTATTCCCGCAGATGTGACTTCACCGACCAGCTTCAACAAACCAGAGGAATCAATTGAACCGAGCAAAGAAAACCCTACATCCAGAGCCCTGGTCCCCCTTAGCCTTCAGAACTCCTCATGGTCATCAGATCATAAATGGGACTAGATTTAGTTTGGAAAGAACCATTTGAGTCTGGCCCCCAGGTATTAGTAGGCTGGGTTAAGTTATAGTAAAAAAATGAAGGCTGATGTCTCTTTGGGTTAGCACAATGAAGCCATGTTTTGTCTTAAAAGTTAAGCATCTTGGGGGCTGGAGCGGTGGCTCAGTAGTTAACTGGTGCTTGCCCAGCGTGCGCAAGTACAGGGGTTCAAACCCCAGCACCCACATACACAACTAAGTGTCAGAGCAAAGAAGCCATGTGAAAAACTCAATAAAAATTGATTCTCTCTGTCTCTCACTGTCCTTCTCTCTTTAAAAAAAAATTTTTAAAAAGTTAAGCATCTCATGGATAGTCTCTTCCACAGAGTGACTCTGGGATTTGACTTGACTCTATCTAATGACTCTATCTTATGGCTCAAAGCATGGCATCCAGGTCCCCATGGCTTAGGACAAGAGATTGCAGGAATATACCTTGAAGCTGTTCTCCACCCTACCCTCCCACCACATGATGGGAAGTGGGGGATCCCACACATATTTGGTGAGTAAACAGCTTAACCACGCCTATGCTTTCCACAAACTTGCCCTGAATCATTGTTTTGCAGAATTGAGAAACAACCTAGAAACAGTTGATGGATGGGATTGAGAGAATGCATTTCGCAAATAAGTGGGACCATGTCTTTTCTGGGCTCTTTATCTGTGACTCACTTTGAAATGAAAGGAACAGGGTTAGTTTCTTCTTTTTCTAGGTCAGTGAAATTTTCTATTGACTTTGTATGTCCGTAGTTCTTTGATTTCTTTCATAAATGAGTCTTACAGTATTTACTTTCAGGGAGCAAGATTCGTTTTTCTACCTCGGCCAGGAGATAAAGAAAATTGTACGTCGTAGAGCAAGTAAATTAATTTTAATAATCCCCAAATTTTGTGGGCAATAGCATTACTTGGTTTTCAAATGTTTGTCTTCACAAACCTTTGCCCACTAGATTCAAATTCACAGTAAATACTCAGCTGATTGTATCTGAAATGTTAGAATAACATTTGCTTTAGCTAAAACCACTTTTTGTTAGTGGGTACAAAACATCACTTCTTTCTTTGTGCGCGCTTTTTCTTTCTGACATAGGGGCTTTTATTACATTAAGCTTTGCAGCGTCCCGTTTATTTCTAATTCAGTGCAGATTCCTATTACCCACTAAGTGTGCCCTGATTCTGTCCCTGCTTGCCTAGGCACATTTTCCAATAAGCAATGGAACTGTAATTAGCACTAGACCCATGAAAGAAGTATGTTGAAATATGATAATTTATTCCATTTGTTAATAGAAGTTTATTCATCGGTAGCATTTTCCCTATCCATGTGGATTTGGTTGTTTGTAAATCCTCACTTCCAAGTGATGGTTCTTTCATTATATTATAAATCATCTGATTATAATTCTGAGGCATGAACTCTTGACTTTTCTTTTTGTATTTGTGGTTGATAGTACTTGAAATATTGGTAGCTTCATTTTGGAGTCCAAGGGCTCTATTACTCCTTTAAATTGGAAAACATTGCTGCCTAGCTAGATTCTATTTCTAAAAATAAAATAAAATAAAAATACCAATTTGGGAGAAATTCAGTAATACAAACTTGATCGCAGATGCCGCCACTAATAAGGAGCTTTAGTAAATGTCTACCTTGCAGAAACTTATGATTCAGTGGGGGAAGGATGGAGTGGAAGGAAGGTGGGAACCCAGATCCTTTGATCATTAGGTGGGGGACCCAAACACTCACAGGTGTGGAAGGCTGAACTCATACTCCTTCTTCTTCCTTTGAATTCATTGAACCATGGGTTTTAGCAATCTTCCTTCAAAATATTTTTGAGCACTTCTTGTGTGTTATTAGTCTCCAGAGTCAACAGTGCTGAAGGGATCCCTGGTTGCCCCCATAGAATGTGGGCTGTAAAGGGGAGAAAAGAAAACTCAGGATTATAAGATAGTAATAGGGGAGAAACTGTGTCCCCTGAGAGCCTGGGGCAGGGGTTCCTATTTCCAACTTGCTGGGACTAGACTTTTGATCCTGGAGGAAGCTCATCTAAGCTGAGATCTGAAGAATGAGAACTGGTAGAGAGGGGAGGGCGGGAATGTGCGTGCTCTGCGTGGACAGAACATGGAGTACTACTAAGATCAGGTGCAAGGGAGTGACCCCCAGGAGGACCTGGAAGGTCCTTCCGGTTGGACATACATGTCATTTATTTGTAACATGCATGTCATGCAATGCTGTCCAGCAATTATGGTTTATGTGTGGGGGTTACAAAGAAGATAAGGAGCGAGGGCCAGACCTGAGCCCCTGTCTTCCACCAAGGACACTAGTGGTAATGACAATTGGTGCAACTGTCCCATAGCTGAATTCTTACCTGCCATGTGGTCAGCCACAGGTTAGGAGTCCGAGGAGAAAGACCCTTATTATGGTTTGGATATGAGCTGTCCCCCCAAGGCTCAAGAGCGAGATGATGAAGAAAGAGAGGTGAACTGATTGGTTTTAAGAGTCTTAACCTGATCAGTGCATTAATCCACCAACAGGGATTAACTGGAGGTAGCAGGAGGCATGTGGGGAGTGGCTGGAGGAAGTGGGCACTGGGAACCTTCTCTGGGGTTTGTATTTTTTTCCCCTGGTGAGCAGAGCTCTCTCTGCCTCCTTGTTGCGATGTCCTGAGCGTCTTTCCTGTGCCACATCCTTCTGCCATGATGCGCTGCCTCACCTTGGGCCCAGAGCAATGGAGTCGGCCATCTATGGACTGAGACTTCTGAAACCACAAGTCCTGAATAAACTGCTCCTCCTTTAAAATTGTTCTCGTCCTGTCTTTTGGTCACAGTGGTGAAAACTCTAACTAAAACAACCCTCTGTGGTACCTGTAGTGTGGGAGGGGAAAAAAACGTGTCCAGCATCAGAGGCAACATAATCCAGAGGGAGTCTGGGTATTGAGCAAAGCAGAGGCAAAAGATGAAACAGGACGGTGCTGAATTTGATTTACATAATAAAGAGCAGGCAACAAAAGTGTGATAGAAAAAGCCTGTGTGCTGGGTGTGTTTGGGGGTGGAAAGGGAGAGTGGGAGAGAGAGAATTTGGGGGAAAAGTTGGATCCATATGCAGTGGGGAGAGAGACATTTGGAGACGTCTGCTGTGCACTAACGATGCACCTGCTCCTGGGGCACCATGATGCGCACCTAAAATCCCAGCAACTTGGGAGGCTGAGGCAGGAGGATCACAAGTTCGAGGCCAGCCTGGGCAACTTACCAAGACCCTGTCTTAAATATATATACATAAATAGAAAGCACTTGGGGTGTAGCTCAGTGATAGAGCAGCCCTTCTGGAGACAAGTTTCCAGTACTAAACAATTAAATAAATAACTATTCTGTAGCTGCAACAGGGCTGACTGGAGACCTAGGGTTTTCCATATTCCAGGAGATTCATTTCAATAAATAGAGGGCAAACAACTGTTTTGAAATACATCCAACAGAAAAAAATCCCCACCCTTCCCCTTGGATTGCCCCAGAATAGTTCTTAAAGGAGACACATTTTGGAGTACCTGCCCAGCCCATAACTTTATGTAGGCACTATCCTCTCATCCACAAGAAATAGACTTCTACCAGTGTGTGACTATCTAGGATTCTATCCCAGGACCTCAAGTGTTTGGTGGGACAAGAAATGAACCTGGAACGAGGACCTGATCCAAAGTGGGTCAATAAGAATATCTTTCAAGGAAATGGTATCTTTTTTTTTTTTAAGAGAGAGAAAGTAAAATAGAGTTAATCTTATTTTTCATCTGGTTTTTGTTTTTCCACCACTTAGTTGTGTATGTGGTGCTGGGGTTCCAACCTGGGTCCTTGCGTGTGCCAGGCAATTTCTCTACCACTGAGCCACCTCTCTAGCCCAAGGATATGTGTTTTGAGAACTGTGAACAGCCGTGTATATCCATGAGCATCCTAAAATTTCAAAAACAGATTAACAAAGGGACATGATTAAGTAGACAGTGGAAGGCAGGAAGAGTTTTAAAAATAGGGGCAGTACCTTATTTTTTAAAGAACGTACCTTCTATGTTCTTGCTGGCGTTCCTATTTCAGGTCCCCAGGCAGCTGCTGCCCTTGGGTTCTTACAAATCATAGTTTCTTTCCTATATACACCTCCTTTTTATCCCTCAAGTTAGTTTAAAGTAAGCTTTGATTACTTAAAATTCAAAGAACCTGGCCTAAGATGTTCGTCCTTTACGATCCAAATTCCTCAGGTTATTGAGTTTACTTTCCGGTACTTTTGGTCCGAACTTTTTGCACGGTTGTCGTTTGTATGTTAAGGGCACAAAACTGTCCATCAACCCTGATGATCTGTTTTATCTCCAGAATCAATCAGCCTTGCAGGGGAAACAAATATCTGCAGATATTTCGCTGAGCAAGCTCTTAAATCATCCCACTGAATGCTGGGTTTGATTGTGTCATTTATAAGCTTAGCCATTTTCCCCTAACTTCAACCTGTGTTTTTTTTCGTTATTTATCTGCTTCGTCTTCTGGTAGCTTCTTCTTCTTATGTGCATGTATGCACGTCCGTCTCAGACAAAATTAGCTGCATCTAGCAGTTATGCTGAGAAGAATTTCCAAAGGGGTTAAAATTTCTTATTCCAGACCAAAATTCAACTAGTGTCTATTTTGCATATCAGGTGGTGAGGATCTGAGCTGCACACCTTCCACCCGAAAGCTCAGAGGCTCAAGCCAGACGCAGGACTTACAGAAGATGCAGGATCTCCCGTGGTGACAGGCTTGGAGCAGTTTTTGCCAAAATGTGATCCCAGATTGCTGGATGCTTATGCAAAAATGCAGTTTTCCAGGTTCTGCTGAGTCACAGTGTGTAGGGACAGGGACCAGCAATGTGGAATTTTAAATAATGTACCTAGGTAATTTTAATGTGTGAAAAAGCTTTTTTTGGCTATGAACCACAGGTAGCAATAATGAAACTCAAACATAACTGTAGACTGCATTTCACAGTAAGCTCGCCTTCTTCTTTAATGCAGTAGTGGTATATATCTCTCAGAAAAAATTAGTCCATCTACAATCCCTTTTTGAAGACTATCACTCCTGGGGAAAAGGGAACATACTCTAAATCCTCCAAAATTGGGTTATAAACCTCTGGCTTAAATCTCTCTATCCAGACCAACGGGCTGTTACCAGACTGATCAGAAGTGCATGGACCTGGAGATGAGGTTTTTGTTTGCCTGTTTAACTTTCCCCAGAGACTTGAAAGAAAATAAAACAGAAGCCAAGGCAGAATATCTTGACCTTAAGCCACCTAGACCAGAGTGACACAGGGGACATTGATAACAGGTTTTGGGTCTATTCACCAGAAACTCTGTGGGCAGGACCAAGCTCCTAAGGCATTTCTTACGCCTTGGATATTTCTAAATCCTATTTAATGCATAAGCAAGAAGAAGTGCTAATGAGCCCTTTCAGGCCAGATACCATGGTATTTAGTTTCCACCATCTTTTCTCTTTGGGTAGAACAATAATCGTAAGAACAGCAGCAACAGCTAATGCATTTTTTTTTTTAAAGAGAGAGAGGGACAGTGAGTGAAACAATCAATTTTATTTAGTTTTTCATGTGGCCTTTGTTCCATACGTGATGCTGGGGTTCAAACCCGCGACCTCGCGCATGCCAGGCAAGTGCTGTAACCACTGAGCCTCGGCTCCAGCTCCAGAACTGAGCTATTTCGAGCTCTTTACAGTGGCAGACACAGCACCAAGAGCCTGAAATGCGTGATCCCACTAAATCCACATGACCCCTGTTGCAGACGGCTTCATGATTGACACACTGGGCAGATTAAAAACTGAGTCTCAGAGAGGACAGGGGTTTTGACACAATAACACCTGGCAGGTGGGGGACAGTTCCTCTGGGGCCCTTTTGATCCTTCCTGGCTCCCTTCAGTCCTTGCTCTCAGACCGGCTGTCAGTCTGGCTCTGCTTTCTTTTCTTCCTCCTTTCTAGACACGCCCAGGCCTGACTCCACCCCTGGCTCCTCCTCCTTCCTAGACACGCCCAGGCCTGACTCCACCCCTGCCCCC